>JAMAGW010000049.1:38125-130861 GCA_023626355.1 Penicillium sp. S1602 | reverse complement strand
ATACCATATTGGTACTATTTTATATTCGTTTCGGATCTCTCTCACTATCTTCTTACCTAGCCTTTTGCTCTTTACAGTACCGTCATAACTAACGCTACGATATATTAAGTCAAATTCCATTTTATTAATCTACGCTATTAAGTAGCATAAGTCTCATAATGGCTAATCCGATCACTAAGAAGGCTTATCTCCTATCTAATAGCTATAGTGATAATAAAGCTAGTGAGGTTACCAGTATATACGAACAGGCGGAACTAGAAGGTTTAGGATATAAGTAGGAGATACGTCGGAATCAATCGGTCGTTACGTTACTTGTTAGGGATGATGTCCGGGGGCACCATAACCAACTGGGCCAAAAAGACCACTATATCCAATCGACAGATTGGATATCCCCGGAACCAGTTTATATAGTAGTAGCGCGCAGCTTATCCTTAACATTACTCTTCTAGACGCTAGCCATTATAGCGATTCCCTATAGCGAGGGTAGTCCCCTAATTAGTGCTATCTATAGCGGTGGGCCACTATCTATCTTTATAGGATAGATTATAGTCTATATCCTCAATCAGTATATTACCATATCACTAGCGGAACTAGCCTCGCGGTATCCTACCTCTATAGGGCCGTACTACTAGTCGTTTTAAATTACGAAGTCCTCTAAAACCACTATCTCTTTTATAAATGCCTAGATCTAGGTCATAAGTAATTAGACTATTACCTTATCGATTAACTTTAGTTTCGCTTCTTTAGACTTCCGCAGGACCCAGGTCTGGGTCCAACATTTGGACCCAGCCCCAGACCCGACCCAGGACCTAGACTGGGTACCCATTGGGGCCCCAGGAAAACCCAACTTTGCATAAAATCAAGGCCTTGGCGTTCATAAACCTGCTAACTAATCAATATGTAATCTTGGTATCTTTTGCTGTTCTAGTGAAAACCAACATAAATGAACTTTTAGATAGTAAATATAGTTAGTTTTATAAAGATAATGGTATATATGAATAGATAAGATATCTATACTAGTTGATTACGTATTAGGATGTCTGGATTTTTTAGTTATGGTGGTGTTTACGAAGTTAGGTGAGCTGACATGATTAAAGTTATAGAAATATATATTGAATCCAGCACTAAGTAAATCTAGCTCTTTAACTTAGAAACCTCGCACTACTCACTAATATTGATCTAATTAAAAAAATTTTATGATATTAAGATATTATATAAAATAAATCATCTACCTTTTTGATTTTTTATTAATAAAAAAGTATCTAATATTACTTAAAGTACTGGTTTAATGGCTTATAATTTATTAGGGGGTTACCCTCTGATTAAAATTAAGGGCTAGGTTGAAATTTTTTAAGATCGCTTTTATGAATCTGGGTTAGGAATTAGGTTATTACTAGGTTTTCCTAGGTTATTACTGGGTTAATACTAGGTTTTCCTGGGTTTTCTTAGGTTATCACTAGGTTTTGCTAGGTTTTACTAGGTCTGGCTAGGTCCTCTTAGGTTCCGTTAGGTTATTCCTAGGCCGAATCTATCTCTTAGCAAAACGAATTCTTGAAATATCTCGCCAACCAGGGGTCCTAGGGCTTTAAGACCTAGTTCAAAATCTTAATTACTTCAGCGGCTACCGTTTGATCCCAATTTTACGGGTAAAAATGGCAGCTGTTGGAGTTCCGCGGCCGAACCATGGTTCTGCAGCTGCGGAACGTGGGGAAAACCGAAAATTTGCAACGCCAAGGCCGACCAGAATCAATAGAAACGACGCAACAGACATGGACCACCTTATCAACGGGGCGGATAAGGCCCTCGAACTCTTGGAAGCAGGCAAGAAAGACCCATATATTGCCCGCTTTATCAAATCAGTCCGCCAGTTCGCCGAGCAGGCAAAGCAGGGTGTTAGCGGAGCTCAGGGGGAGATGGCAAAGGTCATCTCTGCTCTTGAAGCAATTGCCGCTGACACGCAGCGCTTGAACCACAGAATTCATAGCATCGAGAAATCAGCTACCTCGTCAGCAACTTCTGCTTCGACCCTGTCCTCGACAGACCGCTGGAAAGCGTTCCGGGCGGGTGCCTAGCAACACACGATCTCCGCGGACCCCCCTATCAACCGCAGCGACGGCACGGCGTCGCTAGGCGTGAGCGAGGTCGAACTCCGAGAAGATCGATCCATCACCATCAAGGTCGATCCAACGTGTAGAGAAAAGGTCAGGCAGATGGAGGCAAAAGCGATTGTGGAGAAGGCAGAGCAGCTGCGCGAGCAGCAGGCGGGGAAGAGAGTCTCCGCTGCTCTAGCTAGAAACGCGTACTTCTACGCTGCACGTGTGCTGCCGTCTGGAGACGTTTCGATGCTGGTAAACTCTACTGCGGGTGCTAAGCTCCTCCGTCGTTATACGGGCTAGATACGCATGTTTGGCCGAGCAGCACGGATCCAGAGTCCGTCATAGGGAGTCGTGGTGCATAGACTGCCCATCCGGAGCTTTAAGCTCACGCCTAAGTCACGAGAGGGCTTAATTAGTGAGATCCAGCGGCAAAACACGTTAAATTAGGGTAGAAAAGCGGAGATTGTCTACCTTAACTAGCTTACCCGCCCCCGCGAGAGCCAGCGTGAAGCATCGGTGGTGATGGAATTTAACAATCCAGCGGTCGCGAATCAAGCAATTGATTAAGGCCTATACTAGAACTCAGAGGTCCACTCCGTCGTGCTTTTCTGCCGAGATAGCAGGGTGAAGCTATACCGCAAATGCCAGAAACCTAGGCATATTCAATCACACTGCCTATATAGAAGCTTCATATGCGGTCACTACGCGGACGAGCACCCGATCTGGGAGTGCCCGTTAACCAGTGGCGGCGTCATTCGCATCAAGTGTGCAAACTGCTCCGGCGGTCACCGGCCTATAAGCCTTGACTACCCGGTGAAGAGGGAAGCGAAGGCTAAAGCGGAGCAGATACGTGCGGAATGCCCGCCATATCACCGCGTGCCTCTCCATCTCCGCACACAGCGTGCCCTAATAGCTCCCGCTCCCGCTCCCGTACCAGCTCCAGCTCCAGCTCCAGCGCAAGCCCCAGCTCCAACTCCAGTATTCAACTCTACATAGGCAGCCGGGCTTAAAGATTCAGTACACGCCCCTGCGAGCCGCCTCGAACTCTAACTCAGCCAGCCAGCTAGTCAACAAGCAAGCCAGTCAGTGGCACAGAAGGCCCGGGGCCGGCCTAAGGGCTCCAAGAATAAGTCAAAAGCGTCCACTTTCAGCGATAAGAGCTTACCCACACAGCCAGAGCTCACGCAGAACATACTAATCATCAGCAAGCGTACCAGGAACAGCCGTTCCCAGCAGCAGGTACTCCCGGACCCCATATCGGACCCAGAGCGTCTTCTCCAGCACAAAAAACGCCGCATTGATAAGACCCAGGACGACACAGGAGACCAGGTTATGCAGATCAGACCTCCATCTCCACGCCCATTATCAGACAATATAATCCAGCACATGGTTCAAGAGGCTAGAGAGCACCTTCGCACCCAAGCACCACGAGAGTAGCTCACACGGTTAAGACTTCTTCTACCGCACCCTCCAGCCCCCATGCCCACAGAAGAGACGCTACCACCGAGCCACGGGCTTACTTTCAGCGATTTTATCGATGCAGACGCATATCACATCCGCAGTACACCCCCAGAGCCAAAGCCAGAGCCAGAGGAAGAGTTCTTCCACGAGGCTTTAGAATACAGCGACGACCACGACTATAACACAGACGATCTCTCATCCAATAAATAAGCTCTAAATCCTGCAGTATAATGTAAACAAATCCCAGCCAGTCATAGCCTCGTTTCTCAGAGATCGACGTGTGTGGGAAGCGAGTGTGATTGTAGTGTAAGAGCCGTGGAAGAATACCCTCTCGAATACGACCCATCAACCGGTATCCTCGCTATTCCAGTTAGTATACCCGAGCACGGCTGAACCCCCCGGGGTCTGCTTCTACGTTTCGAAGAAGCTACACCCCGGCGAGTAGTCTTACACGCTCGTGGACCGCGACTACCAGATTCTAAAGCTCCGGAAGGCCTATGTTGAAGGGAACTGGACTAATCTCTTCGTGCATAACATATACAATCGACAAGGTACAGACATGCCCGACAAGCTTCGTCAAGAGCTCTCGAAGCGCAAGGAAGCAGAGCATGTTATCGTGGGAGACTTTAACGCCCACCACCCCATATAGGGGGGCACGGGGACTCCCGCAGAGGTAGAATCGGAGGATTTCTTACTGCTCGCTAACCAGTATAAGCTTAACTTACTTACGGAGGCTGGCAGGCCCACGTGGGAGCGTAGAGGTACAGAGACTATGATTGATTTAACGTAGGTTAGCGAGGAGCTGGCTGGTCGATTGATCAACCATGGACGCGCAGACGATATCGAGCATCAATCTGACCACTTCCCCATACGCACGACCCTCGACGTGCAGACACCACCATTCAAGCCCCCAGAACGTCGAAATTAGAGTGCCACAGACGACAAGATCCTCACAGAATTCGTCGAAAAGCACGTCATATCAAGAGACCTGACTGCCACATCCATCTATCAGCAACGTATAGAGCTCGAGACCCAGGCCTTCATACGCACCATACAAGCTACGATCGAAGCTTCCACGCCATAGGCTAAGCCTAGCGTATGGTCGAACTGTGACTTTACCCCGGAGTGCCGAGAAGCGGTAAAAACAGTCCGTTTTCTCCGCCGGCAGTAGACTCGCTCACATGACCCTATCGACGAGCTACAGTATAAGCAGGCCCGGAACGACAAGAACCGGCTTATCAAGGGCACGCTCAGCAAGGCCCATCGCCAGCGTATGCAAAAGGTAGTCGAAGAGGGCCCGCGTGGCATATGGAGACTAGCAAAGTAGGCTCGGAACCGTGACGGCGTCTACGAGCGTGGGCTTATACCTACACTCCAGGCCCGTGATGGCACGGCAGCGGAAACTATTAATCAAAAAGCAGCTGCTTTCCAGTAAGCTTTCTTCCCATAACCCCCAGAAGCGGATATAGCAGACACAGAAGGATATATATATCCAGAAAGCGTGGAATTCCCAGAAATCACGCGGCACGAGATCTAGGAAGCCATACGTGCTTCTCCTACGGGCAAGGCCCCCGGAGAGGACGCTATTCCGAACTCCATATAGTATAAGCTTATCAAAATCCCCGTGATCGTGAGCACTCTACATCAGCTCTTCAACGCGTGTGTCCGAACGGGCTACAACCCAGGCTACTTCTAGAGGTCTATTACCGTGGTATTACGCAAGGCTAGTGATCGAGACTACCAGGAAGCTAAGTTATACCGGCCAGTTACTCTTCTTAATACAATTGCTAAATTTCTCGAGTCCATCATCGCAAGACGTATATCCTACGCCGTAGAAGAGCACGGATTGCTTCCGAAAGGTCATCTCGGTGGCCGACGGGGCATATCGACAGAGCATGCAATTCAGATCATAATAGATCGGATATACAGCGCGTGGGGGAGGAGCTCTATAGTCTCTCTTCTTATACTAGACGTATCTAGAGCTTACGATAACGTCTCGCATACACGTCTAATCCATAATATTAAGAAGCGACGTCTTAGGTAGCTTGCACCCTGGATTTAAGCCTTTCTAACGGGCAGAAGCATATATATCCACATGCCGGAGGGTATATCAGAGCGTATGCCCACGCCCACAGGTATTCCGCAAGGATCACCTCTTTCCCCTATTCTCTACCTTCTCTACAACGCGGACCTACTCGAAGACTGCCAGACCAGAAGCGGAGATCTATCTAGCATAGGATAGGTTAACGACGTGGGCTTCATGGCGACTAGCAAGACAGAAGAATAGATAATTTCCAAGCTAGAAAGAGCGTGTGTGAAAGCGGGGGTCTGGGCAAGTCGACATACCTCTATTTTTGACCCAAAGAAGTACAATTTAATACACTTCATATCTCTAGAGCGGAAGCACGAAGGCTATTCCTCTCTCTTAGTAGAAGGCCAGGATGGGCTCTACAATATTATCCTTCTAGAGCAGGCAGCGAAATACCTCAGCTTCTAGCTTAATCCGCAGCTCACATTCACGCACCACCACGACAAGGCAATCATAAAGGGCAGTACGTCTCTATAAGCTCTACGAAGTCTAGTAGGCTCCACGTGGGGCGCCTCTACGTCTACCATGCGCAGGATATATCAAGCAGTCGTTATGCCGTAGATACTCTACGGGGTGTCAGCATAGTATTCTCCACTCACGACCGGCAAGGGAAGGGCGCAGGTAATCAGCAACAAATTCGTAGCAATTCAGAAGCATGCAGCATGCCTCATCGGCGGAGCCTTTAAGACCAGCGCTGCAGAAGCGTTGAATATCGAGCTCTACCTCCTACCGATTAGCATCCAGATAGAGCGTATCTCCGCGGAGACAGCTCTTCGGATACGCACGGGTCCAGCGCATAGAATTCCATAGCTTATGATTCGACAGCGTCCTACACTACAACGTCAACGTGGTGGATGGTCACCGACAGAGGCACATGCCTAGCAGAAGGGCGGATGCTTAACGGCTCCCCTAGACACTTTAGCGAGAGCTTAGGAGAGTCGACGGGCATACGTCCGGGCACCATAGCAAGTACCCCCGGAGGTAGTCATCCTAGAGCGTGACGAAGCGGTAAAGAAGCACTCCGAAATCAGCGCAAGAGGTCAAGGTCAAGGTCAGCTAATCATCTACACGGATAGAAGTAGAATTAAAGGAAAGGTAGGTGCTGCAGCGGTGGTGGACGTCATACACGAGCACCGCCACTACCAGATAGGCACAGAACAGGACTCGACAGTATATTCCGCAGAGCTTCGGGCCATCGAGATAGCGATAGAGCTTATGCAAGAGCTCCAGGAGCGTGCACGGCATATTATGATCTTTTCCGACAGCCAAGCTACTCTCCAAGCGCTTCTCCGCCCACGCATGCCATCTAGTCAGATATATCTCCGTGTATACATCGAAAATATTCAAAAACGCAGAATAAGGTATCAAGACCGAGCTCCGCTAGATCCCCGCTTACTAGGGCATCCCTGGCAATAAGCTCGTCGACGAGCACGCGAAACAGGCAGCAAAAGCGGAGGTTTCAGGCCCATACGACCGGCATATCAAGCTCGCCGCTGCGGCGAAGCGGGGTATCCAGGAACGAGCGAAGATCACGTAGGAGGCAGCGTGGGAGAAGGAGAAGATAGGTCTTGCGACGAAGCGACTGCTTCCGGTACCGACGAAGAAGGTTCTAGACTACTAGAAAGGTCAGAGAAAGGCGTCAGCGTCAATTATGCTCCAGATGCGGCTCAATATCATCGGCTTAAAACGTTACCTGTAGAGAATTAGAGTTACAGACTCGCCCAGGTGCGCATACGACCTTAGGCACGAACAACCAAAGCATGTGCTCTTGGAATGCCCCTCTTTCGAAGACGAGCGTAGAGATATGCGAGAAGCACTTACCAAAGCAGGTGTGTGCACGTCTCTTTCCTTCGACCAGTTCATGCGAGAGCGGAATGCCGTGCCAGCGATCTCCGCGTTCATAGAGAAGACCCGACTTCTCGGGCAGTTCCACGCGGTCGATCCCGATGCCATGGGATGCGAACCAGAGTAGCAAGAACCAGAACAGCAAGAACGAACAACGTGATCCAACAAGGTAGTGTGGTGGTGGTAGATGAAATGTGGATCGCAGGAAGAAGGGCCAGGTCCCCTCCCTTCCCTTAAGAGGCAAGAAAACGACGCAGAAGCGGCTGACCGGCCGGAGAAATGGTCATATACTCGGGGATGGCGTGTGGTGGAGTGGAAGTGAGGCGGAAGTAAGGGAAGAGTAAGAGAAAGAGGACATAGTGGTGCGAGGGGTGATGGAAGTGGAAGATACGGAGATACGGCGAAACCGCGGAGGTGTGCGGGGCGGAAAAACAAAGTAGCGGGCGCGGCAGGCGCAAGATCTCGTGGGGATTTGGCAGACACGGCAGGCCTCCCAGTCAAGCTGGAAACGAGCTAGATGCTGGTGGCTGTGTCAATGGGGCGGAGATCGACCTTTCTTTAATACTTTTTCCTTTGTTTTTGACGTTCTTTATACTTAATTTTCTTGGATTACGGGCAACTGGGGGCAAAAGTGGGCAAGCCCTAACTTCACCTCCATGCACGATATATCTCGGGTACAGCGCACCATTTCGCCGCCGGGCAGGCCCGGCAGCACCCCCGCATAGCGGCCATTACTAGAGGCAAGCTAGATCGGGCAAATGAATTCTACTACTACTACTACTACTACTAGGTTATTCCTACTTCTATCTACTATACCTACTAATTAGAGGATAGTTATATATTTACTTTTAATAAGTTAACTTGTTTATTTAGCTCTCTACTAGCCCCCTGGATTATACCATATCATGGTGAACCGGAATTATGGCACGGCCGACGAGACAACGTCCGGGACCGAACAAACCATCCGCGACGAAGAAAGCCCCTTACTTCCATCCCCAACCCCCGATTCCAAAGTCAAACCATTAGTTGGCGTCGGAACTATCATTGCGGTACTATTACTTGGTACGAGAAACAGATTCTCAATCTCTTGACACTATCCTAACATTCTTAGGCGAATTCATCTCTAATGCCGACGCGACACTGGTCATCGCGGCATCCGGCCGCATATCCTCGGAATTCGATCGATTACGCGATGCAAGTTGGTTATCAACAGGCTATTCCTTAGGTCTTTGCGCCGCACAGCCCATGGTGAGTGAGGAAGCGGAAGAGAGAAGAGAATAAGAGCGGGCGCTGATCGCAATAGTACGGGAAACTCAGCGATATCTACGGTCGCAAACCACTCCTTTTGATCTCATACTTTTTATTTGCCTTGGGATGTATCATCAGGTATGTGACGCAGTAATGAGAGCCTTCAAACAGAAGATCACAGTTGCTAATGGATGGTAGTGGTGTTGGTTCCCAGATGTGGATCGTCATCCTGGGACGCGCGATCAGTGGCATGGGTGGTGCGGGGACAATGACCATCAGCTCGGTTATTATCACCGGTACGGGATCATGCTTCGGATGCAAGGAACGTCGCTAATATCTCCAGACATTGTTCCGAAACGTGAAATCGCGACATGGAGAGCCTATGTGAATATTTCCATGACTCTTGGCCGCAGTATCGGCGGCCCGGTGGGAGGCTGGCTGAGCGATACCATTGGCTGGCGGTGGTATGAACGTCCCTTCCAGCGAAAACCTGGAGATCAATCTTTAATGCGAAATTTTTTGATAGGCTATTTCTCCTGCAAGCCCCCTTCGTGGCCCTCGCAGCGTTCCTGGTGATTCTAAAACTCCATGTGGCACAAGATACCGACATCGACCCTCTGAAGAGCGGAAAATCGAAACTGAGCCAAGTCGACTTTTTAGGAACAGGATTTCTCGCAACGGGCATTGTCGCCCTGATCGGTCTCCTAGATCAAGGAGGAAAGGCCTTCCCATGGACCTCATGGCTGACATATGTCATCGGCGGCAGCGGACTCCTGCTACTAGTTGCCTTTGTCCTGGTCGAGGCATATGTAGCCACAGAGCCCATCTTCAACTTGCGCATCCTGCGCAGACCCAATGTGGCCGTTAGCTACATCCTCAGCACCCTCCAGATCACCGCCCAGCTCGGCATGCTATTCTCCGTCCCACTGTACTTTCAAGTCACCCAGAAAGCGTCCACCACCGCGGCCGGCGTTCATCTCGTCCCTGCAGTGGTCGGAAATACCTTGGGTGGCCTTTTTGCTGGATGGTTCATTCGAAAGACCGGTTCTTACCGCGTTCTCCTGGTGTTCGCAGGGCTGATCGCATCCATCACTTATGTACTCCTCTATCTGTGTTGGGACGGACACACTGGTCCTTGGGAATCACTATACATCACCCCCGGTGGAATAGGTACCGGAATTGCCTCTGCAGCTGCCTTCGTGGCGTTGACTGCGACCTTGCCTCCGGATGAGGTGGCTATGGCGACAGCCGGATATATGATGTTGCTTAGTTTCGCCATGACGGCGGGTGTTACGACGTCGAATTCGGTGTTGGGAATGGAATTCCAGCGTCAGCTGCGCCTCAACCTGCATGGGCCTGGCTCGGAGAGGGTATGTATCTTACCAGTATACTCTCAGTTGACCTTGGCTAACTGGGATAGG
Source organism: Penicillium sp. S1602 (assembly GCA_023626355.1). Classification (NCBI taxonomy): domain Eukaryota; kingdom Fungi; phylum Ascomycota; class Eurotiomycetes; order Eurotiales; family Aspergillaceae; genus Penicillium; species Penicillium sp. S1602. Next base: position 120,701 of record JAMAGW010000049.1, on the reverse strand, counting down.
TTATCAAACGTGCCATGGACGACACCAATTATATCACGCATCTCGGTGGTCGACTTAGGGAGATTGTTGTGGAATGTTATATTTCCGGTCTTAAGAGCACCTATGGTAAGTTATTTTCTCATCCAAAAAGAGTGAAGATTCTAACATATCGCTAGTGCTTTCGCTCGTGTGCTCTCTTTTAGCCGCATTCTTGGGATTGTTCATTCGGCATCATCAACTCTAAAGTTCAGCATTATGTTCACTTATCACTTCTTTGTCCATATTTAAACAGACCATATACCGATACAATTCATATATCCTGACATGCTTGCTGGTTGTTACTCGCACTACCTATCTGCACATGTGGATATATTCCATTTGATACACTGACACTGCAGATGAACAAGATTTACTCCAAAACAGGCAATAAAAGTCTCTTTGGATACGTTCAATTAATGCCGATCCCTAAATAATGTCCATCCTAAACCAAATTTCATGAAAGGAAGCTCCATCACCGCCAGGTATCACTCTCCTTCACAGCCGTCGTGGCACAAGCAGCCGGAACAGTGTAGGAACGGTTCGGGTCACTCTCCCACTCAATCGTTCCATCGCTCTCGACCCGGATGTACTTGTACTCGAAAATGGTTCCAGCCGGGATACTCTGAGTAACGAACCAGAGATGATCACTATCGGTATAATCAGCGGCACTAAGAGCGACGGCATCATCGGTGTCCCAATCGCCGAGCGCAGCGATGGAGCCAGCAATCTTGATATTCTCTCCGTAAGAAGTGGTCGCAATCAAATCAAAGGTCACAGCGACTGCGGTAGGTGTGGTGCATGACGTACTCGTGCTCGTCTCTGTGGTAGATGTGGACGCGGTTGTGGTCACGGTTGTGGTACCGGTGCCGGTGGTAGTGGCAGTTGTGGTTGCCGACCCAGATACACTGGTCAAGGTGGTGGGCCACGCGGTGTTAGTCGCAGAGCTAAAGGTACCAATGGCCGAAGTTGAGCTGCAGGTGGCTGGAACACTGCTAGCAGAGGTCTCGCCCCATCCTGCGGGGACAACGGAGTTACGGCGCAAGTTTGCGGTCAACAAGGCCGCGTAAGACCAGGTCAAATCGCGGGCTGAAAGCTGCGAACCACTGGACTTGTCAAACTGTTCCGACATTGATCCGTTGCTGGAAGCGTACTTCTCCTACATGGTGTCAATTATCTAGGTAGTTGCATGGGAAAGAACCGTCACTTACTACAATGCTAACGTATCCATCTGCGTAGGTCTTCACGGCACTCACGATCGACGAGTATGTCGCGCTGGACGAGGAATAGGTACCAGTGGCGGCTGAGCTGTACAGATCGGTGAAGAAGGCCAACGACACATCGTTGATAGTCAAGGAACCGATGCGATTCCACTGGTACAAAGCGTCGTACAAGAGCTCAGCCGCTGCGAGCGTGCAAAGGAACCAGGGATTTCCATTGTAGTACGAATCCTCGGGGTACCGACCGACAGCCACCGCCACTCCAGCACTGATACCAGAGTTGAGGGTATAGATAGACCGGAAAGAGTCCGTAACAACCTTGTGGTTTGCCAATGCACGAGAAGAACACGGTTGGAAAGTGGTGTCATCACAGGCTGCCTCGGGATCAAACGTGTGGATGCTACCCAGAAGGGTGTTGGAATCCTTGCCCGTGCGACTGCTGCCAAAGTTGGCCAAAGTGTATGAGCCGGTCCAGAAGGACTGGAGGAAGCAGAGGACCTGTGGGGCTTGAGAATCGCAGTACGAGCAAGACGAGCCAACTGAAGCGGCGAACTTGCTGCCTTCCACCAGTGCACGGTGCTGAACAGCGATGGTGAAGAAAGAGGACCCAGAAACTTCCTCCCACAGATCTATATATTGATTAATAATCATTCTTGCCATAATTGGCTAGAAGATGATGATCTTACCATAGCCAGTCTGATTCCAATACTCGGCCACATAGGATAGATCATTGCGAACAATCGGCCACACAATATTCGTTGCCGTTGTTGTATAGCCATTGCTCTACCGCGTCATCAGTAACATCATCGGTAGCAAGAGGGATAATGACTTACCACCAACCACTGGCCAAAGGCAATCAGCGCAGTAGCACGGAGAGCAGGGCCATCACGCTGAGGACGTCCCCAAGATCCAGTGTAGGCAGTCTCATCAACATTGAACTTGGGCTCACCAAGTCCAGTTCCGGCAGAGAGAGAACCGGACGGGTTGGAAACGGTCTGGATGTATGCCTGAGCGTCAATGTACTCCTCGATCACGTCGAGAAGGTCTGTGTCGCCATTCTTGAACAGATCGATCAGGCATTTCAGCGTCAAAGCCGAGTCACGAGTCCAGGTATAGTAGTCTGCTCCTGTTAGTCACTTTGATCTTCCTCATCTTTGCCGGACTTGGACTCACAATCGGGACTATCCGTGCTAGGACTGGCGATGACGATGCCGGAGTCTGCACTCCCAGCATATGCGCCCGCGGATCCAATATTATCGAGGATGCCTGCTCTAGCGACAGCGGTCTCCGTGGCCAACCAACTCGACACACCGGTGGTTGCTCGCGGCGCCAACCATTGAGGGATGGCCATGGCCGTGTGGCCCAAAGTCAGCGCGCACAGCGCAGTCAAGATACGAGAAGCCATGACTCGGAATTTTGAAGGTCCTGGTCTCTCTCTGATCTAGAGAGACCCTGAGGCTTTTATATCCTGTGCCATGTCGTTGAACGGGCTCGGTTACGCTGGCAATCACATTGCAGGGGGTGACTCGGACTGACCGAGTGGAGATATGCAACAAAGCGGAGATCCTCTTTCCTCAACACCTGATTTGCGACATCATCTCTTCATTTCGATTTAGACTTGAGCGTGAACCCTATCACTGAACATCAATATACAGTACCGAGTACATCTTCCCCAGTGGTACATCATTACCCTGTTCAGCAACGATGAGCATTTCCCCACTTCTTTGTTAACCTTTACTTCTCCGCAGAACATTTCCAGAACCTGATGATCTCGGTGATCCTGACCATCCCATTCTGTGAATACTCAGCTAAGCCCAGCCTGCATACGCTTGGAACTTCAAATTGGTTACGCCCTGCCTCCGTCCACTCCCCGTAGATTCTCCGTCCCCTGTCGACAAGAAGTCCCGAACCCCGCAGGACTTGGCGCTACGCCCACCAATCATCGCCTTCAATCACCTCCGTCCCTGACCCCGTCCTCTTCGGCTACGACAGAGGCGTCTTGGCAACTGATGCGATCGACATGTGAAGGGGAAATGACGTCCAGCGTCAACGCACATTGGCCACTGAAGAAGGTGGAGCCGTGAAGAATCCCCGCGCAGGAGAACCCTGTGAAGACTTGCGTCCGGCACTAGTGTCGTCCCTCACAGAAACTTAATTGCCGACTGCGATCATTTCCTGTTCGGGTTGGGATCTAACCTCAAGTTGGTTTGGGCAACGGGGCTGAAGAAGTTTCAGGCTGCAAGCCATGCTGTCCCTTCCAAGACAGTTCACAGAACAGGTTGCACGAGACGCATGCTGAGGAGCGATTGGCTCGTTCATCTGACAGGCCTCCGCAGGCAATAGATGTATGGTGAATGTCGGAGATTGCTTGGTTCTATGTGGAGAATAACGGTATAAACTGACTTGCAGATGCCGAGCTACTGTCTTGAGCTGCGTTCCAAATTGATTCCGAACGTTGAATTTGCCTCAATCTGTCGCTTTCATGAAGCAACTCGCTTGGATCACAGCGCTATTCGCGAATGTGGCCGTGGGCCTGACACCTGCGGAATGGCGTACCCAATCCATTTACTTTTTGTTGACTGATCGCTTTGGTCGGACCGACAGCTCGACCACTGCAGCATGCGATGTCGCAGACCGGGTAAGACTTCTTATCTCAAGTTATCACAATGGCTAATTGGAATAGATATATTGTGGAGGCAGCTGGCAAGGCATCATCAATCAAGTAAGCTTCCTCTCGATACTTCCTGTGCTTATGCTGACAGGGTTCTTACACAGCTGGATTATATCCAAGGCATGGGCTTCACGGCCATTTGGATCACACCAGTGACCGAGCAGCTGTCTGCAGATACTGGAGATGGTGAGGCATATCATGGATACTGGCAGCAGAAAATGTAAAGAACACAGATCCTCATGATCAACGGGGGCTAATACTTGTAGATACGATGTCAACACAAACTATGGCTCAGCTGATGATCTTTTGGCGTTGTCGACCGCTCTGCACGATCGAGGAATGTATCTGATGGTGGATGTCGTGGCAAACCACATGGTAGGATCGTCCAATACCTATCCTTCGGCCATTAACTAACACATCGCCAGGGCTACGCTGGAGCAGGCACATCAGTAGACTACAGTGTCTTTGATCCATTCGACTCGTCATCCTACTTTCATTCCTATTGTCTAATCAGCAACTATGACAATCAAACCAATGTGGAATATTGCTGGCTGGGAGATACCACTGTCTCTTTGCCAGATCTCAACACAGACCTGACATCAGTACAGACCATCTGGTATGACTGGGTCGCAAACTTGGTCTCCAATTATTCCAGTATGCATCCACTCGTGTGTGTTGTCTCACTGCTAACATAAATCAGTTGACGGGCTGCGAATTGACACTGTAAAACATGTTCAAGAATCATTTTGGCCCGACTACAATGATGCTGCGGGCGTCTACTGTGTCGGTGAAGTCTTTGATGGGGACCCAGCCTACACCTGTCCATACCAGGACTACTTGGATGGCGTGCTGAACTACCCAGTGTGAGTTGGCCCTGAGGATTGAGTGAGATATGCTAATCTAGATAGCTATTACCAACTTCTCTATGCATTCGAGGACTCGAGTGGTAGCATAAGTGATTTATACAACATGATCAATTCAGTTGCCTCAGACTGCGCTGATCCTACTCTTCTTGGGAATTTCATCGAAAACCATGATAACCCTCGATTTGCCTAGTGTGTATACTATCATTCCTTGAGAATTCCGATCATGAGCTAATAAAATTTAGCTACACTGATGACTACTCACAGGCCAAGAATGTGATCTCCTTCGTCTTCCTGTCGGATGGCATTCCAATCATCTATGCAGGACAAGAGCAACACTACGACGGGGGCAGTGATCCTGACAATCGTGAAGCCACCTGGCTATCTGGATACTCTACTACCGCAGAGCTGTACGAATATATTGCCGCGACAAACAATATCCGGAATCTCGCGATATCTGCAGATTCTTCCTATATCACCACGTTGGTATGTATGTACCGACGATCTTCGCCTGAATGGCAGCTAATTCGTCCCAGAACACCCCATTCTACCAGGATAGCCATACTATAGCCATGAAGAAAGGATCGAGTAGCTCGCCAGTCATCACTGTACTCTCAAATTATGGTGCGAGCGGGAGTTTATACACCCTTTCCCTCAGTGGGAGTGGATATTCCTCAGGCACTGTGCTCATGGAGATGTACACTTGTACTTCTGTGACAGTCGACTCCAGTGGGAACATTGCTGTTCCAATGGCCTCTGGTCTACCTCGTGTCTTCATGCTGTCCTCTTCTGTATCTGGCAGTGGGCTCTGTGGAACTTCCACCTCCATTTCCACCACAGGAACTACAACTACGACCAAAGTCTCCACAACGACCACGAGTACAACGACAAAGTCGACCACAAGTACGACTACAACTTCCAAGACATCCACTAGTACATGCTCTCAAGCCACTGCTTTACCAGTGCGCTTTGAGGAATATGTCACCACCACTTGGGGCGAGAACATCTACATCTCAGGCTCCATCAGCGCACTCGGAGACTGGGACACAGATGATTCTATCGCTTTATCAGCCGCTGATTATACATCTTCCGATCCAGTGTGGTATGTCGTTGTCACCCTTCCAGTGGGAACAGCCTTCGAGTACAAGTTCCTCGAGAAGACGGATGGATCGTCATCTATCGGATGGGAGAGTGACCCAAATCGGTCGTACACAGTTCCAACGGGCTGTGCAGGTACGACTGCGACTGTCACGGCGACTTGGAGATAGTACATTCATGGATGGACAAACAGATACCTAGTAGGCAGAGAAATTGATGTTAAGGATATTTATTATTCATGATCTCCGTAAATCCATATGCAAAACTATCCTTAATCCGTCCAGCCTAGATGTGAAAAGACGCGACATTTGTCTCAAGAAAGTCAAAGGTGTCCTCTCTGAAGTTGTCAGCGAGGAGTGCTCCATGATCACTGAAGAAGTTCATCAAGCTTTGGTTCGTGCTCCACTGTGGCCAATCCATATAGTCTGTGGCCCTGGAGTTAGGATCCAAGTCATAGACGAAGGAGAAGTAGTACGCATGCGTAGCCTCCGATGCCCAATTCGGCAGGACCCCATAAAAGACTTGCAGAATGTCCGAACCATGGAATGTTCCCAAGAGAAGAGTGCCATAGTCGTATGATGACAGATAGGACCAGGAGGGAACATCGGGCTTAACTTGGTTGGCAACCGTGAGGAATATGCGCCGGGTTAAAGTGAAGGTCAGGTCACCCAGAATGGCTGCTAAGCGCTTGTACTGGGGATACCAGTTATTGGCAAGTCCGGTTCGGAATGGAGAGCCATCGGTTGTGATGTTGGGATAAGTGGCAACTAAATCCTCAAGTTGTGTTCGCGAGGCATCGGCGAAGAACAGGTCTTGCAGATAGTCGACGACTTCTGTCTCCGTGGTAATGCTGGATTGGAATAATGCGAATATAGTTCCCTCGTCTTCTTGATCCCCAATGATGAATGGCACGGAGGCGTATTTGCCGTCTGCAACTAGAACCTCCGGTGAATCAGTTAGAACGGTCCCGTCGGGCCGAGGGAGATAGGACAGGGCAATGGAGTTGTAAGACAAGATTCCAGGCACGGAGTTGGCAGCATTGAGGAAAGTCGTATAATCCAGACCCCGAAGACACTCGAGTGTATCCGTTGCTTCGCTGCAGCCTCCCTGATTTACTACAGCATCATAAACTGCCTGTCCCTTCGCTCCATCAACTGAATCTGCCGGAACAACACTTCCAGAGTCCATGATTGCCCCTCGAAACAGTGGAGAGCCATTATAGGTGATGTTACCGTCATATAGAGCCATCTGATCAAAGACCGAGATAGAACCAGCCGATTCACCCCATATAGTCACCTTCGATGGATCTCCACCAAACTCTTCAATGTTGTCCGCAATCCATTCCAGAGCCAGGCGCTGATCCAGAAGACCCAGGTTCGCTGAACCATCGTTGAGAATCTCCGATCCGGGCATGAACCCGAAGCCACCCACACGATAGTTCATCGCCACAAAGATGACTGGCATATCCATCGTCACCGAGGAAGCAACAATAGATGCTCCATCATACATTGACGTGGAGCCAAGCTCAAAGCCACCACCAAATATCCATACCAAGACCGGGAGACCTGCGCCGGCTGCGGTACCCGAAGGACGTTGAATATTGAGATTTAGACAGTCTTCACCAGCATCGGTGACTGTTTGAAATAGCGGGATATCGGCGATGTCACCTACGATAGATAAAAGGAAATCGCTGGTACTTGTTGAAAAGTAGAACTGGGGACAGGACATGGCTGTCCCTGTCGCTGTCACTGTTCCTAGTGAAGTTGCGATTGCCTGAGGGGGCTTGAGTCGGAGAGATCCCGTCGGTGCAAGAGCAAATGGAATGCCGTTAAAGGTGTCGACATTGCTTGATGTTGATCCGATGATGGTAGCTTGGGGGTGTGAAATACTGACTGTGGGTGCACTGGCTCTCTTATCAAAAGCTGGAGCAGCCAGGACCGGCACCACCAGGAGGAACAGTTGAAAGAGCATGGTCGATATTGGATTCCCTATTCTTGCAGCTTATCAGTCTGAGCGACCGGAACGACCGAAGGGCTGGTTTAAATCATCTCCATCTGTGCCCTTGTCAGTCCACATCAAGGATGGAGTATTCATCTTTCCCAGGAATCGACATGTGCTCCCTCATTCCCTCGGTTGATCATGAAGACCATAACTCAATTCCTCGTTCCTGACGCGGGGTATTTCCTTGGTATCCAATGAATCCGGAATATTCACCGGGAAGTTGGCCATGCGATTCTGGGCGCCGTTAGGCTTATGCAAGGTCTCGGGCCTCGCTGGTTCTCTTGGTGGGCGTTGGCCTTTTGATCAGGCGACCAAGATATACTTCCGAAAGTCACCTCGTGTCAGACGGAATCGGCGTGAAGGCATTTAATGAAGCCTGGAGGCCTGGGTTCCCGTCAAAAGATTGCGTGGCGCAGGAATGCAGGAGATTCCTGGGGAAGTGGGGCCTTGTGGAGCTGAAGATCGTAGTCTCGGGTGGAGTCGGTCACTCACAAACCATGACATGCGGATGTTTCTATTTCAGGTTAAATCTCCGTGATTCAACCTTTTGGAAGTTCGTGAAGTTAGGAAAAGGAAAGGATGGCCGTGGCGGAGACATAATGTAGTATCAACTGTACATATCGCTTCATGTGATGATAACAGATTAAACCCGATTCCCAGTAACGCCTGATAATTTAGCTCATTTCTCCGTCTGCCACCCCTCCCATCGTGAAAAATCCCCCGTGTCCAAATCGAACAAGTCCAGCATGCGCCCGACGCTCTGATCCACCAGATCTTCCACCGAGGCAGCTCGGATGTAGTATGCCGGCACAGGGGGAAAGATAATGGCCCCGCTCCGAGTAATCTCAAGCATGTTGCGCAAATGAATATCACTCAGTGGGGTCTCCCGAGCGACGAGAACAAGGCGACGGCGTTCTTTGAGCATGACATCGGCAGTGCGGGAGATCAGATCATCGCAAAATCCGCTGTGAATCGCTGCGAGCGTTTTCATGCTGCACGGCACGACAATCATGCCATCTGCTTTAAAAGAGCCACTTGAGATCGGTGCGGCCATGTCGTTGATTGAGTGAGTGTGGTCGGCCAGGGCTTTGACGTTGGCTGGGTGGTAGTCTGTCTCGTATTTGATCGTGGCTTCGGCCCATTTGCTCATGACAAGGTGCGTCTCGATGTTAAGACGACGAAGTGCGATGAGGACCTTGATGCCTAGGATTGCTCCTGTGGCTCCGGTCATAGCTACCACGATTCGGCGGCGGCGTTGGGTGGGTTGGTGGATAGGAGCGGGTGCGGTTGCAACTGAAGGTTGTCCGGATTTGTCGAAAGTCATCGTGAAATCAGATGGGCTTCCAGTAGGAGAAGCACGAGAAGACTGAGGAGTGTTGGTACCAGAGAGTAGAGAAAACATTCGAAGGTTGAGATGTTGAAGTGGTGATTGATGTTCGTTCTCAACCGCTTGGCTTTATAGATTGTGACGGATGCAGGAGCTTCTTGGCCAGGTGCTTCTGTTATTTGAATAACAAACAGTGGCAAGTTGTCAATCTCCGAGACGGCACGTTCGGGTTCTACGAATTTTATCGCAGTTCAACTCGATACTGCGTGTTCGGCCTCCGAGGCCCCGATGCCGAGCCCCGAGAACATGCGGACCCGGGAGATTGTTTCCGCTCTTGTTGTGGAGACTGTTCAAGAGTAACTGCTGGAAGCAGAGAAGAAAAAAAAAGTCTGATTGTACTAGTGCGTTTGACTTTTGGATTCATCCGACCGTGCAGTCAATAATTGCCGATCGCCCGGGTTGCAATGATTGCACGTCTGCCGAGCATGGGATGTCACAGGAATCCATTCTCTTGTGTAAAGTCGAACAGGGGGACTGTTGGGAAGAATTAGCAGTGTAAATAAATGGGAGGGAAAGAGGTACCGTTCATGATTGAATCTAAGTATGTTACCGGTGAAATGCCGAACGGATCCATCATTTCTATTGGCATGTAGGTTTCTTGATTGCTGATATTGAGACCCGGAGCAGCCTCGAACCCCATGTCTGGGTTCTCGGGGTGGTTTGTACCCCTATCACCTTCTCTATCCAAGGCACTTCGGAGGGTAACCAGGGCTCTAATGTGTCGAGCAGACAACCACTGGCCGTCGCTCTCTGACGGTGTCCCTTCTGTAGTCCTTGAATCCGATGAAGAAAATACATCGATCACGCGTTGCTGCAGACTGCGACACTCGGGGTCATGGCGCGTCTCTTCCCAGATGCAAAGAAGCAAAGTAGAACTCAGAACTGTATGTACCATCGACCAGCTCCGCAAGGGAACGACACTGAGAGCCTGGAAGTCAAGGAACGCCGTGGATGCATCAATCAAGCCCGCCTTTGCGCGCGTCCGAAGTATATCGGCTTGTGGGTAGAGCGGCTGGGGCTGGGATTGTTTCATGGCCGGTCGGCAAAGCACAGATACACAAAATGAAGTATGCATCCTTAGTGCCAGATGCTCAAGATTCTGTTGAAATGTGATACAACTTTCTCGATTTCGCAAGTAATGCTGACTTAGCTGGCCGAGATTGTCCAATCTTCGGAGCCCTTCAATGGCTCTGTCGACTTCTGTAACGCCAAGATTTTCTGGTCGCATGATGTCCAGTCCTAGGCGACATATAAGGTGCATGGTATCTGGATAGGACAGGTCATTTTGTTCAAAGTGTGCGGGGTCAAATGACCATCCTGTCACGGAAACAATGGGTGGGCGATCATAGCAGAGACAGAGAAGGCTATCTTGCCAAACAACGGTCGACCTATCATTGGGAATTAATGCGTGATTGTAAGGCTCGAGAACGTGTGTCACCTACCATAGTTTTCTAGCTTTTGTCCGTACATACTCGGGCCAGTGAATAGTGCTTCTTTCAGTATGAAGCCCCATCGTTTGAGCCAGTCGAACTGTCGTACCAAGCAACACCCACGCAGCGTCTGACTGCCCCGTATTCTGCAATGTGTTCCCGACTATTAGAAGCGCTTGAATGGCATCCAGGGAAGGTCGGAAGAGAAAATTTGCGAGACGGAGAGCATGGAATGACCTGCGGGCTTGAGGTCGTAAGCAACAGCTTAATCTCGGGTCTTTCAGTCTTACCAAAGTCCGTAGCAAGTTCTAATCTTCGAGGATATTCCACATCGGAATAATGCGCCCCTGCTGCTAGGGTGGCCAGTAAGAGGCTAATGTGACCAATGGATTTGTCCGTTGCCCATCGATCCGTGATCTTCCCTGGGTCCTTGAATTCCCCCAAAGCATGGGCATTGAGGTATGTGCACAGGTCAGCCTCAAAGCGATCCATATCTGCCAAGATTGGATTGTATGGGTATGCTGTCACGCGGTAGTAGTGAAAGAATCTATCGTTTACTGCTTAGTGGATATCCGATACTATTAGGTTGCCACGTACTTCAAGATTTCCATTCGCTGTGGTAGAACTTGTAGCAAAGATTCCCACTTCTCTGAAGGGGTTTTCGAGTCCATAAATGGATAGCTGTTGAAAGTGTTTTGGAGACCTAAGACAGAACTGACTTCCCGCGCCATGGAATCATTAGCATCCGATGCCCGTAAGCGCAAGATCGAGACCACGGAGTTGTCCCCCGAGTAGACATAATTTTTAGAACTATCATCGTTCTGGACTGGAGGTTCGGCAACATTTTCATTCACTGCTTGGGGGGCTGTAGCCGAAGCTGGCCGAGCGAGGTGTTGAGATATTGACCTGTGCCTCGAAGGCACCGGAATGTCAAAGTCGCATATTTGCGGGTGTTTTCGCTTTTGGCAAGTCCGGCAGGGCTGGTTTCCATCGCATTTGACCTTGCGTTTTCGACAGGGATAACACGCATGGGACTCTCTCTCCCGGCTCTTCAATCGGAGAACCCGGTCTGCCTCATCGCGCCGAACGCTCATCCTGCCGAGCCTTCCGAGGGGTAATTCCGTGTTGACGATCTTTACAAACACTGCAGGAGCGATCTTCATCAAATTGGATTGACTCAGGAATGCGCGTTTGACGGCAATTCCCGCAATGATTCCATCAAGAAGTGATGATGAAGGGGAAGTAGTGACTCTTCGAAGTGTGATGTCGGCCCGTTATATTGATCATGTGATAGGATGTGGGCCAATCATCGTCATTTATCAACAACGCGTATGTACAACGTAAAAAGAACGTCACTTATTCTTTTGATGTCCAAAACCAAGAAGATGGGTAAGGATCTTTAGATAGAATTATATTGAGAAGCTCCAGTAAATACAGACTTTTGAGTCTAAAGATACATCTATGTGCCATGCAAGCCAGAAAATATACGACATCAATTTTCGGTGCGCATATTACTCGTCCCGGAACCCCATTTTAGTCCATTTTCCCAATATTCTCTTTTGAAGCTCTTCGGGGTAAGAGTTTTTGAAGTCTGCAGCGACCCAATCCTGACCAGTCGTATATTCAGACGGCATGAGTGCATCTGAGACCACCTTACCACCCATAGTGGGCGATCCATTGCCATGGGACATGTACGGGACAAGTGGAAAGCCACGTACATCCTCGAAGAATGTCTCATCGGAGTTGGGGCGGCAGCGGGTAGAGAAGGCCCACATAACATCTTTGCCGTTGTAGACGTCAATGTCGTCACCGACAAGAACCAGACGATGGATGGTGTACCCGGCCTTGTGGTTAAATACCACATCACCAACCTTCTTAGAGAATTCTTTTGAATTGGTCTTCACCTCTCGAAGGCGAGCAGTGTCTACTTTAAGAGCAACCCAAGTTACCTGGGACTCAAATGGCGCGAATGCATCGGTAATAGGGAGGCCGCTCTTCTGGCAGACTTTACGGATCTCTGCAGCAGCCAAGGCACCAATCATGGTATGCTGGATACTGGTCAGCGAAAGTAGTAGCAATGGGTGACAAACAGGACTCACAGTCTCATCAGTTAGTCTACCACAAGAAGACATAGGTAGGATAGGATCATTACGGTAGGTAATGCGATCCACCTTGTACTTCGGCCATAGGTGAGTGTCACCAGGGAAAACGTATCCATGCATTTCTCCGAAAGGCCCTTCCGGTGCCTTGTCAGTGATTGACAAGGTGCCCTCGAAGACAATCTCAGAAGTAGCGGGCACATAAAGGCTATTGGTGTCGCACTTGACCAGCTCTAGGGCGGATCCGGTCATGGCACCGACATACCCAGCCTCTGTGATACCATCTGGAATGGGCATGCTGGATGCCATAATGGCGGCAGGAGGAACACCGAAAGCCAGAGCCCAAGGCACGTCCCGGCCTTCCTTCTTCCACATTTGGTGGATCTGCCAAATGTGCTGCGGCTCGATAACCAGGCCGGTCAGGTGCTTGTCGTCTGAGACCATAGCGCGGGCAATGGACCAATTGGTCCATGACCCATCTGGGGACTGGACGATATGCATCCCGTAGGTTTGAATGTACTTGCCTCCATCAGCCAGGTGGATTTGAGGGGCGGGAAGTTTGGTCAAGTCAATCTGACTCTCCTCTAAAAAGTTCCCCTTGCAGGGACCAGTGGGGACAATTTGAGGCGGAATTGGAGGCATTTCGCTGGCGGAGAGCATCTTGTCGAGAATATCCTTCATCGATGCTGTGGGTGGCAGAGCCAGGTGACGGGCAAGTCGGCCATAGCGGTCATTGGGGGATTTTCGGAGGGAGCCAGGGGCACCGAGAATACGAAACAGGCCATTCTGTGCGCCGATTACATTGTTGAAAAGGGGAGCCTTGTCGTCAGTTTCACAGACAAGGCGGGTGATGGCAGCGGCTTCAAGATAGGGATCAATGGGATCGTTGATCTCCACCAAATCGTTGTCAGCCTTGAGAGCCTCAACAAAAGATCGGAAGCAGAGGTGAGGTTCGTTGGCAACCATTCTGAGAAGCTGAAGGTGATTCTTGGGAAATGTGGGTATTGTAGAAGTATGTAGATGCGGATGTGAACTGGTGACAGTTCAATTTGGAAGGACAGGAAGACCATTACTTATATACCTCAGGATTTTTCGGTCCGGCAACATCGGACGGACCACTTTCGCTTACTCCAAGCGCAAAGCTTTGCTGCACAACTCAGGTTCAACTTTCTCGGTATGCCGCAGCTTCGGGTCTCGCATCGTTGACCGTGACCCGAACTCCCGAGATCCCGAGCCCCGAGCCCCGAGATCCAAGAGCCATCCGCATTGTTTCAAGCTTGATGCGGCAGTGATCTGCGCTTCCTCCGCTGGGTCTCAGAATCGCGTATGCCGAGTGAAGTCGGAATGATTGCCGACCATTGCGGTGCTACTGCGCACCCAACTGACGCTTGTCGATCACAGCGGCTGCGGCGGAATATAAATAGAGGGGTAGGAGCCCTACCCTAGGCACCATTCACTTGGGCACATCAATCACACATCATGTTCTACCAACCAGGTGTAACCGACCACGGCCTTCCCCATGATCCATTCAAGGTAAGGAAAAATGGACCAAGAAATTCTGGCATCAATGCTTAGTATCGAATAGGCATGCGTTGTGCCTCGTCCGATCGGATGGATCTCCACCCAGAACAAGGACGGGCAGTCAAACTTAGCGCCATATTCACAATTCAACAATCTGACATTCGACCCCCCGTATGTGATGTTCTCTTCCAACCAGAAGGTGGATGGTACACGAAAAGACACGGTGGTGAATGCCGAGCAAACCGGGAACTTTGTCTGGAACTTGGCAACCTGGGATTTGCGCGACGCAGTCAACATTTCGGCAGAACAGGTTCCGTACGGAGTGGATGAGTTTGAGCGAGCCAAGGTCACCAAAGAGCCAGCTACCTTGATGAATATTCCCATGGTTCAGGAGTCTCCAGTGAAATTTGAATGTGAATATCACTCCACTGTCCAGTTGCCGGGTAATCCTCCCATGGGGACCGCGGACATCGTGATCGGCCGGGTGTTGGCTGTGCACATCGAAGACGAAGTTCTGACCGATGGGCTCCTGGATGTTCGAAAGACCAAGCCGCTCGCCCGTTGTGGATACTACCAGTATACCGTCGTCCAGGAGACGTTCGACATGGTGATTCCAGGCATGTCGGAGGACGTGCTGTACGGGCTGGAAGGCAACGCAAAAAGCAATCGGGAGGCCGAAGCACGAAATGCGCAGTGAACATGATGGCATACCCTTGCTTGCAGATTTGCGACAGTATCTGGTCCGCCTCGGAAAGAGATCATGTCATAGCAGCTTGAGACCAATCAAATATTTTGACAGAGCTATTGAATATAATGCCCCGTTGTAGATCAGCGCCGTATGAGGTTTGGTCTAGCGTTCGAAACGCTACCCCGCCCGTACCACATCGGCTCTCCCAGTGAATTTCTTGGTCAGGGAATACACGAACATCATGTACCACGTTTCTTTAGATTGTCGAGTAGATACTCAGGTGCAACCTGAGTATACTCACCAGAGACTGTGGGTTCAGAATCCAAGCATCATGTATGCAATGCAACCAACCGGTCAATGGCGCAGTGAGCACCAAGGTAAGGGGTAGAGCATCATAGATCATCTTTTTGATGCACATGATATGACCTTGGCTAGAAATCAGCTCTTGAGATCCCTGGATACGATATGGTGAAATAAGTCAGGTGCATGTCGCGTGGTTGGATATGTCTGCAATCAAGGTTTTGTCCCAGCGCCAGCCGGATACAGGCAGTTAGCTGAGACTGAATATCCATCGTCCGACACCATGTTTCGAAGTCAATAGAATCTCGGGTGGTGGAAAGAAATATTGTCGTGTTGGTAAGAGTGGGGAAGTGACAGAACCAAAGTCGCGTTCTTTCCCAGGCATCAAAGCTGCATTCTCTTTCTCACTTTCTCTTTTTCACTCCATGGGCATGTTGCCTTCTTCCCTGCCCCCTTTTCTGTTCTTTCTTACCTTACTATCATGTTCTGCTTCCGCCCAAGATGAACACCTCGGATCAGATTGAAGTGGTCGAGATTGCCAAGTCCAGGGCACTGTCGCATGAACTGAGTGAGATACATCCTGCTGAAGTTGTGGTTGACGAAGCGAGCATCAAGCCAACTTCAGTCAGTCACAACCCACCAGCCTCTCTTGCGGATGGCTCGCTGCAAAAGGAGTACCCCAACGAGGAGGATCTACGCACCCTTCGTCGAGTCCCTGGAAAGATCTCATGGAACACCTACACAGTTGCATTCGTGGAACTATGCGAGCGATTCTCGTACTATGGAACCACGGCCGTTTGTGAGAGCTCAACAACTGTGTGGTGACTTCAAATACTAACATCAACACAGTTGTGAACTTCATCCAGCGACCTCTTCACGCCCACTCCACTACCGGTGCGTTGGTGACTGGCACAAACTTCAATGAACATGTTCCCGGTGCTTTTGGCATGGGACAACGTACCTCGACCGCACTGACTCTTTGTAAGTAATACAATCGAACCAGTCATTCGAGAAGTTGGCTGATAGCAAAAGTCAATCAATTCTGGTCTTATGTCATGCCCCTGGCAGGTGCCTATGTTGCGGATCAATACTGGGATCGATACCGCACGATCATTGCCTCTCTCGCAGTAGCGCTTGTAGGACATACAATTTTGGTCATCTCCGCCATTCCCCGTGTTATTGGAACTCCTGGAGGTGATATCGCTTGTTTTTCTATTAGTCTGGTGATAATGGGGATCGGAACTGGCGGGTTCAAGTAAGAAATCTGCATGAATGATCTTTTCTCCTACTAAATTCTGCAAATGCAACATATCCCCACTCATTGCAGAGCAGTACCGTGAAGACAAGTCCTACATCCGAGTTTTGCCCAGTGGGGAGCGTATCATCGTTGATTCAGCTGCCACGATCTCTCGGATTTTCCTCTACTTCTACATGATGATCAACGTTGGCTCCCTTCTTGGTCAGGTCGGCATGGTCTATGCAGAGCGCTATGTTGGCTTCTGGCTATCATTCTTGCTCCCAACGATTATATTTTTGCTCCTGTCCGACCGTGATGTTTTTTTGCCGAAACTATTACTATCGGGCTCCCCCAAGTGGCTCGGTCTACTCTCGAGCATTCCGTCTATGGCGCCTAGCCATGAAAGGCCGATGGTCGCTCAATCCAATGCAGCTGTGAGTATAACCCCATGAATTCTCGTGAGTTTTGGCTGACATGACAAGGTTGCAAAGCAGAACTACCCCTAGTGATATCTGGGACCGCGTCAAGCCCAGTCGGCTCAGCCCGGAGAAGCCTCCATGGATGACCTTTGACGATGCCTGGGTAGATGAAGTTCGGCGTGGATTTAAAGCGTGCGCAGTATTTCTCTGGTATTCACTGTACTGTGAGTAGCCCTTCTTTGCATTGACTCCTTGGCTTGCTGACCATATACCAATAATCTCAGGGCTGGCATACAACCAAGCGATGAACAATCTTACATCTCAAGCGGCCACGATGGTCTTTGGGTGGAGTACCAAATGATGTTATCGGTAACCTGAATCCCATCACCCTAATCATCCTTCTTCCCATCACGGACCGATTTTTCTATCCCGCCCTTCGTCGCATGGGATTCAATTTTACTCCGTTGAAAAGCATCACGGCTGGCTTTTTCGTGGCGGGCTGCGCGATAGTCTCAGCGACGGTGACTCAACACTACATTTACAAGGATGGGCCATGTGGTAAAGATGCTAATCACTGCTTGGAGGTGGAAGGGAAGCATACCAATATTTCAGTTTGGGTGCAGACCGTACCCTACGTTTTGGGCGGTATCTCCGAGATCTTTGCCTCGGTCACGTCTCTTGAATACGCATTCACCAAAGCTCCGCATAATATGAGGTCGCTTGTTGCAGCCGTGTCACTGTTTATGAATGCCTTCTCCTCGGCATTGGGTCAGGCTCTGGTGGCACTCTTTGATGACCCCTTTTTGGAATGGAACTATGGCATCACTGCAATTCTGGCTTTTGTAGGAGGACTGGGGTTCTGGTTTACTAATTGTCAAACTGACGGTGAGGAGGATGCGCTGAACATGCTACCAGAAAGTCACTTTTCGGGCAAGGTGAAGGACGTGAAGGAGGCGAAATAGGATGAGCAGTTTGCGGGAATTGGGAGTCGGGATAGGACCAAGCACGTATTAAGCATGAGACTGCAGGCTTTAATATTCAAGTTGATGGATATTGACCTTTACGAGAGAAGAATGCATTTATTGCTAAGTGACTATCCAAGGATACTTCATGCTTACGTGTGAAAGGCAAAAAGACTCAATTCTACGAAACAAAGAATCAAAAACACACCGATTGGAACTCAAGGCAACATGCAAACATGTCACTGATCACTGACCTAAAATCAAACCTTTTGTTGTTTTGCGGACTTGAAATCCTCATTGCCTTCACGCTTCCTCTTATTGTCAGTCTTTTTACTCACGGGCTTCAGATGAACGCCATTTGCAGGCACAGCAGACTCAATGGTCTCAATATCAAATCGCATAAGCATGCAGCGACCGTAGTGTGCAACGGTGCAGATTTGCGAAATCCTGCGAGTGCCCCGCTTAAAGGCTCCCAACAAGATCCATGACGCCACAGCACCAATCTTGGTCCCGAGGATAGCTTTGTATTCGGGAGTGTTGTGTTCCCATGCAACCAGTTGGTCACTCGGCCACTCAATCCCCGTGTCCTCATAAAAGTGATCATCATAAAGCTGACGTTTAACGAATCTTTTAGTCTCCTTGTGGATCACGTCACAGAAAATGATGTGCTTCAGGGTGTCGATGGGGAATGCTGACTGATAAGCGGCCTGCGCCATCTGCGATGCTTGAGGTCCAGCTTCCGGCCCCGCACCGGGTCGTCGAAACATGTTTTCGATAAAGATGATACCCGGTGCGATGTTCCCTTCCCAGCAGTGGAGGTGCCATAATTTTGGATCTCGGACTGGCTTTGCATCCGGGTCAACTTTCAATCGCTCGAATCGTTTCCATGTCTCGGTCGGAGGGGCCTTGATTCCCATGACTTCTTCCGTTACCGATCTACTCTCGGCTGGGAAATACTGTGCATCGCCCCAGGTGTCTTCAAATCCGTCATCGAGGTCCTCCACCTGGAACGTGGATGGCTCAATAGGGCATTTCTCCTCGAGCTTGGACGGTGCATTTTCGATCCAGTGCTGTCGCTGAGAGCCGCGAGATTCGAACTCGCCGTACCAGAGATCTGCAGTTGCAGAGTGGTTCGCTACCATACTGTAGAAATGATGGTTCACGTAAGGTCTTTCGGTGGGAAGATTCCTGAATTTGATAGATTGTTTGTCTTGGTACCGATCGAGTGCTTTACACTGAAGCATGAGTATGGATGACTGCAAACATTCGGGCCTATCGCAGTATTTAAGTCTCCCGTTTTCCCTAGATATTACATCGCACAGGCTAACGAGGTGCTTAGTTTAGTTGATCACAATTGAACAATGGATTTGGGCGTTTCGAGGCGCATGTCACCAAATTTAGAGCAAACAATGATTAAATAGACGAGTTGCGTAAACGATCTCGGTCGGGATTATTTCAGCCACTTTGTTCTTCATTTATCAAAGAAGTCATACTTGTCGAAACAAAGATGAAAGAAGTCTATGTACAAAAATATATAAAAAGACTCGATCTATTTCCATCAACCTTTCTTGTCATGCCATGAATCATCCACGTAGTAAAACTCGCGCCCATGCCACTAATATCCTGATCTGATCCTGCACATTACACTTTATTCTACAAGATGTCGGCTCAATACACCGTGATGAGAGCCTTTTTAATGGCGTTCGTTTACAGGAACAAATCAGATGTTACTAAGTATCAACTCGCTGTTCATAACGGGTGTTTCCTCGTCTTTCTCCCGAGGTCGTGATTAAAGGGAATGCTGAAAGCTCTAGTATTGTGGATGCTAACTTGCAATTCATGTAATATCGAGATCCGCTGAATCCTTCCGATGTTCAAATGCATCCCTCGCATTGGACGCCTCAAGTAGATGGACGCCTCAAGTATGGACGCCTCATGTAGATCTCTTTCCCCTCTCTTGAATAGTACTCTATTTTTCCTTTTCCTGTCTTTGTTCAACAATATTGCTTATATCAGAATCCTGATGGGGGCATTCTAATATGATTCCGAGTGTGTTAAGGGATTCGTGACGTAAAGATACCGAGGCTTCAGGGTTTCAGGGACCAACTCCACATTTACAGCCTCGCGACAGCCTTGCAGGATTGTGGGCCGAATGCGACTCTGGAGCTAGGAAAGTCAAAAGCCCCACAGCCTCGCCCCTGCATGTGGCTTTCTGGGGGCGGAGATCCTCTTGGCGTAACCCGATCTTGAATGGCGTTTCTTAAAATTAAGACTGTGGAGGATTTGGTGGCCATTAACAGGTTGATTGACAGAACTTCCAGGTTTATATATTGATGAACAAGATCTTTGAATCGATGGCACAGAGGCAAACTAAAGCGTAGATTTGGGATGTTCTTCGGACTTTCGTCCAGGTGCAAACGTCATAGTACAGATTTACTAAAGATAGCAGGATAACGGACTTTCACCGGTCTGCATGAACCAGTGTCTTGGTTTATACCTGCATCCAATCAATCTGGCTTCCTCGGCACTGCCATCTGAGTCCTTTCAGTTCCGACTGGCTCTACACAGTCTATGTGGCACGCGTCTTGCTGACCTCTGCCGATCCCCATGCATTGTGAAATCTTATGACTTGGTATGATGGGGTCCGTGGTGTAGCACGCCTGGGTGCAAGGCTTCAAGAGAACCTGACAATGGACCTGAAAACATTATAAATAGGTTGCTTCTTCCCGGTTGAATTGTCCTATCATCACGTCTTTCACAGCTCCAATCATCCTACAATTGACTCTATCATCCCCTTTTACCTCGTTCAACATTCAAAATGCAGGGTATCTCCATCTTCTTCCTTGCCTTCGCTGCTTTGAGCAGCGCCGCTGCTATCGGAGGTGAACACCTGACGGAGCGCTCTTGCGCCGGTTGTAAGTTGACCTATTTTATAACCATGAAGATGTACGCTGACTTGACCTCAGTCGGTCAATTCTGCAGCGTCGACTCCGACTGCTGTGCTGGTCTCAACTGCTTTGAGGAGACTCACTGCTACCCTGTTTCATAAGTTTCCTTTCGCAAATCTGCGACGCAGTAGAGCATTATAGCAGTGTTGAGGGCAATATGCGGTATCTGAAATGTTGAGAGAGTCGTGAGCAGTTTCTCTGTATTTAGCATGTCATCTTCTATCGGTCCAATCGAAATATAAATGTCTATCCCAAGGTTAATGCATCAATTTTAGAAGATATTCCGGGTAATAAACTTCCAGTCAACTGTCACCTGATATATTTTTAGTCCCAAGAGTGTCGAATTGACAACATGGGAATGTGGCGGAAAGACTCAATTCCGAGTGCATGATAACAACGAGTGTATGAGAGCAACGAGTGTATTGTCTTTGCTGCCTTCTGATTGGATCACCTGACGCAAACAATCCGATGCTGCCTTGTCGCCTGAATGCCTGTTCCACATACCAGTTGAACCAGTCGGAATCCCGCTCGCACATTCTTCAACCACGGACTGGTATGTACGGGCTGTTATCAGTCTGAGTTCGAAACTGTCCATCGGAGGTTCTGTTCATGATCTGCAGCTCTGCTCAGCGATCGCTGCTTTTCCTTCTAATGTGGGTAATTCTGGAGTTTAGACCTGACAGCCGCCATGGGCAACCTTCAGTGGAACATAATCACACAGTCCATGGGGGTTGAGAGCTCGACATGGCAGAATTCAGTGGGTTTGGACTATATGATTCATCCTAGTCATGAGTTGAATATCCAGATAAGCAATGCAATACTCGATATTGACTGTAGTTTAGACTATCAACACCTAGATGCGGCACAGTGGGGCAATTCCATACTTCTCCCGAATCGACGGAAACGGCAACCCACCAAACAACCGATTTCAGTAAAATGTGTTCATTCAACCGTGAACAGTGATCATGGAAGCTATATATCAGCTTCTTGCATCCCAGCTAAGTACTGCTTCAAGCAACGATCCTCCAAGCAAAAGAACAAAATTCCCATTATCATCAATTATCATCAATTATCACTATGCAATTCACTACTGCCACCGCTCTCGTCTTCTCCCTCCTCTCCTCCACCGGCCTGGCCGCTCCTCAGGGACCTCCAGCATACACCGCTACCATCCAACTCGCCAATGATCAGTCCGGCGCCAATGCCAATGCTGTTATCCCCGTCGACGGCGTGAAGCGTCCTGTCCAAGAGCTCTGGGGCCACACCTCCCTTGCTCAGCATGGCCTTGTCTTTGCATCCAGTGCCCAGCTCACTGCCATTGAACAGACCACCGTCTGCACATTCACTGAAGAGCTGCACCACCTGACTGCATCTCTAAATGCCGAGGATACCTATGTTACCCTGGGCAAGCCTGTCATTGATTTGTGCTCTGCCTACGTTGTTTGTGAATGTGAGGGCATGTAGATATGTCCTGTCACGATGAGCACTTGGGTGCTATGCATTTTGGAAGACCATGGAACGGAGTATCGTTTTTGCGCTGTCAGTTATTGTTGGGATTTTAATACGTTCAAGTATCCCAGTGCCCGGACTGTATTTAGTGAACAAAGTAATCAGTTAATTGGAATATATGCAATTGCACATTTCATATTACAGGACCCAATCTAATCCTAGCTCATTATAATCCAAACATAACAAAAGCAAAATATAGTGGCTTAACGCCAAGAAGCACCGCGCCATTGCAGCAGTATCGTGGGGATCACACTAACACCCACCATCAATGCCACGGCAATTCCGGCACCAATGTTCCAGCCAAGGTTGGCATACATATTAGGGAACCTATGAAGCATGTTAGTATGTCACTGGTCATAGTCATATTCAGAGAAGGTTCTTACCAGAAAGGTCCAATGAAACCCCAGATCTGTCGCACAAAGGTGATGAACACTCCAACACTGGCCGCATCGGCGCGGTAGCAGTCAACGGCGTAGGTAATGTTGATAGTGGTAACAACTTGGTTACCACCAGCAGCGATAGCAGCACCCACAAGGGGAGTGATGTTCCACTTGTTACCCGCCTTGCCCATCTGGACGGAGAACACAACAACACCGCAGATGGTCAGAGCGTGACCAATGTAGCTCAGCCACAGACGGTACTCGTTGGGCGGCCGCTCACCACCCTTAGACTTCTGTCGCATGAGCATCCAGCGATCGGAAATCAAACCACCGATCTGTTCACCGATCACGGAACCGAGAATGACTGCCAGGAACTGCAGACCGACTTCTTGGGTGTTGAAGCCGAATTTCTCGGGCATGATCTGGGGGATCTCAATGGTGAGCATAATGCTACCCCAAAGGAAGATCATGGCATAGGCGACGGCGGGGATGAGGACCCGGGGCTTGGAGAAGTAGCTCAGGGGCTGGATGAAGTCATAGAAGCGCAGAGGGGTGCGATCAATGCGGCGGAATTTGAGGAGACTGCTCTTCAGACTGGTCACCTGCTTAGGGGCACCCTCCTCGCGGATGTAGAGGGACTCGGGGCCAAGGAAAAAGTAGAGGATGAACTGGACACCGTTGACCTAGTCTGGGTTAGTATAGGTAGGGTAGGTAGGAAGAGAGAGGTAGACGTACAATGGTAAGAACCCAGAAAATCCAGCGGTAAGAAACACGCAGGGCCAAGAAGCCGAACAGGAAGGGAGCAACGGGAACACCGAGGGTCACCATGAGAGTCCAGACACCCATGCAGCGGGCACGATCCTGCTTGAAGAAGGTTTCGGCGACAACAGCACTTCCGAGAGCAGCCGCGGGACTGATGAAGAAAGCAGTGATAGCACGACACAGACCCATTGTCGCATACGAGTGACTGTTCGCACAGCCAATATTTCCAATCATAGCACCGAACAGCGAGATCAGGAAGATAGGACGACGACCAAAGCGGTTGCTCAGGGGACGCCAGAACAGAGGTGCACCACCAAGAACGGCGATGAACAGCGACACCAGATAACTGGTCCGCTGCAGGCTGACACCCAGATCGGCAGCGATGTCGGTAAAGGCGGATTGAATCGACGAAGCAGTAAACAGACCGATCATGGCATGGAACACGACGAGACCCAGGTTGAGGTTTTTCTATCTTCATGTCAGACGGGTGCACCTAGATATTGGATTCAGAAGCCTTACCCTCCAACGAGGCCAATTGTATGGATCGGCATCGTTCATATCAGGAATTGGGTCGAGATCGAGGGTACCATGACGCGCCAATAGATACTGGCGATGTTCCTCAGAGAGATGGGCCACCCGGTCCTCGACATAGAAAGCCTCCGTCTTGCCAGACTCCATGGCACTAGGGCTTGGAGCCGCGCCTTCCACGTGCTGGGAGTTGCTATCGGTCTTTCCCATCTTCTCCATTGTTGACGGTGTTTGGGGATGTAGGGGGATATAGAAAGGAAACGGTAAGGACCAGCCTGGGGGAAATTGGGGAGGTGGTCAGACCGGAGTACTTATAGGGAACCCCTGCCAGTGTATTCCGTCTTCCATTTTCTCCATTTTCTCCGCGTGCACAGCTGGGGTGTCTGGGGGCGGGGACGAAAACAGATCCACCCCCAGACCGAGCCAAAATGAAGGTGGATCGCGTTCCAGAATTGACGCGTATACAGCATATGATTGGTGGAGCGGGTATGATCTTAACCCGGTGGTGGGGATGATTGTGGGGTGTGGAGATGCATCCCAAGTTTGAAAGAAGATGCAGGCCAATGAAAGGACGAAGAAAGATTAGATTGCGAGAATCCGGGGGTTTAGGATGTTGCCCCAGAATATTAAGTTGAATGCGAAGAAAAGATCTCGCCTCTTCCATAAAATGCGCCAACGAAAAGCAAGAAATGCATCAAAGTCATGGGGACTAGAACATGATATGCTTGTTGCCACTTGGCGCCAAACGTGGCTTGAGCCACGATATTATCGCTTAGTTGCAAGTATGACTCCTACTGTATGGCTCACGTGGATTCGGGTCAAAGCTCCGTTGGGCCGTGAGCTTTTGGGGATAAATTAATTGGTCAACAAGCCATTATTATCTCCCGCCAGTCTAATGCTGTCGCTTCACATTTCCCCCGGGATTGTGGGGATGATCACCTTTCTCTTGGCATTACTCGGACATTTTTTATGTCGATAAATCCATTGGGAGATTGACCCCGAGAACTAAGTACGGTAACCCCTTTTCCTTCCTCCCACTGAGTTAGCTGGAACTCGTGCAATTCACTCCAATATCCCTCTCAATGCCATCACAGATAATCTCCGGAGGACTACCCGCGGGACTCGTCAAATTGATCCGCGACAGGCGCATAATGGAACAGACTGCGTTAGGGGAGCAGGTCAGATCCACCACCACCTTGCCTTCGGCCCCGGACGAGGTGCCCCAGATGTTATCGAAAACAATGTCCGTGATGTTCACTGCCGATGGGTACGCGGCACACTCGGTCGCATTCACATCAAAGTAGCATTGATCCAGTACCACCGGTTTATCCGTGTTCTGGATCTGCACGTTGCGATACGTGATATTGCTGATGCGACCGTATCCTACGTCGGGACCGGCCCACGCCTTCAGGCGAGCTCCATTCTGTCTTGATCAGTACGGGTTCGTGACACAGAAAGGTGAAGGAAAACTCACTTGTCCATTCAACAGAGTGATGTTCTCGAGATAAGCATTCTCAATGAAATCCATCTCGCCCGAGTACTGCCCGATACTACCCATGCTGACTCCATGGGTGTTGTTACACCACATGTTCTGCACAAAGATGTTGCTCGTGTTGGGTTTGGGCGAGAAACAGTCATCTCCGACGTCGATCCGGGTATTGGTGACACTGAGCCCGTTCACGACGTAGGAATCAAAGCCGTCGGTGTTTGCCGCGTCAACCTATCCAGTGTTAGACCAGCACAGACTCATCCCCGGACTAGGTCCCATACCGAAGCATTGGTCGAATACGCATGGATATACACATCATCAAAGGAAATGTCGTTGGTGCGGACGAAAAAGTTCGTCCAGCAGGGCGAATTCAACTGTGTGATTCCTTCCACACTGACTCGCGTGGCATTGTCGGTCAAGAATAAGATTGGCCGGTAGAAGGTGTTATCGGGATCCTATAACAGGTCAGTACCTCTCCGCGAGAGAGGTATCAGGGGTTCCTACCAGAATCTGGCTGCCCGAGAACTCATCGTACCATTTCTGGCCATTACCATTGAGAGTTCCCTGTCCGAAGATCTTGATGTCCTGACCACCCCAGACCCAAAAGGTAATCGACTTCTGGAAAGAGTAGTAGAAGTTGTTCGCTTGCCAGTAGGTGATGTTGTCGGTAAACTGCACGTGTTAGATCTGGTGACCCAGATGTGTGCTCTAGTCAATACATACCTTGATCTCTCCTTCCAGTTGAACCTCAATATTATTCAAGAAGCTCAGATCCAATTTCTTTCCAATCACGTAAGTCTTGCCTTTCTCCAGCAATAAGCGGCCTCCATGATTGGCTTGCTTGATACCCCAGAGAAAATCGCTGGACATATCATCGTTGTCACTCTTCGACGAACGAATAGTCACGGTCCGACGGTCCGGGTATTTCTGATGAAACGCGCCAATATTTCTAGAGCGGAAATTGTTTTTGATTTGTTCTAGTAAGCGTAGCCTACCTAAACACGGTTGAGGTGTCTTGTCGACCACGACGCTCCGACAGGGAATCGAACCCACGCTGACCGCTCTCCGTTAAGAATTTTTGGGTTTCGGATACCCAGCTGTCCCCTGTGCATAGGAAGGGGTTGCATCTGAGCGTCCATCTCCGTGTCTAGTTTGTAGTTACATGTGTCGAGGGTCCCGTCTGGGCAGGCCTCTTATTGGTTCCTTCGCTTTCTTGGGGCTAGGGGCAGTGCCCTATCCCCGGGTCTCTTATCCGGTCAGCTCCTCGGGGCCTCGCCCCCTCCATTTGCCTCCATCCCCGGGTCCGATTGGGCATCTTCCTCGGGGTCGGAGTCCGAGGAGAGGTCGAGGTCCTCCAGCTCCTCCCAGTCTTCCAGTTCGTCGGTTTGGTTCGGGGGGGAGGTTATCCAGGCTGGTGGTAGATCCTCTTTGCGTCTGGCCTCTGGGCCTTCCAGGAGGCATGCCGGGCCTTGTGTGACCCGGATCTTCCAGGGCTAAGAGACAAAAAGTAGCTTCGGCAGGCCTACTTGCATAGACCACTACCCCAGTTTTTCACCCAATAAACGAGGTTTCTGGACTCCTGAGGGTCACCACACCTCTCACCCTGGGTGTCTCTTAGTTTGCTCCATAAGCATACATCACGGGCAAGACAACTAGGACGACACCGCTTCAATCGACCAAGGTCGATCTCAGGCCCCCAGTGCGAGTAGGGTAGTTGACTCCCGGCTCTTTGTACACCGACACGCGCATCCGTCCTCTCGGGCTATACAGACAGTCTCTTAACAGGCCCCGACCCTGCCGCAGTGGCTGCCATTGTACACCACGCCCCGCGAGAGCTTTCACTCTTGTTTCGCGTTACCTAAGGAGGTCTCCCTCCGCTAGGCCGACCGTGTCTTGCAGAAAGTCCTCCATACGCTCCATCCGGCAGTATATGTTGGTTGCTCTCCACTAACCAAGCTTAGTCCCCGATGTCTAAACAGGGTCAACAGATTACCCGTGGCGAAGCCTTAACGAGTTCCGCCGACTGCCACCAGTCAAATACCAATAGTTTTTAGATTACCCGTATGTCTCCTAAGAGGATGCCCGTGTCTCGGCGGTGCCCGTGTCCCGAGAGCATTCTCTCTAAAGCTTACCCGTGGCTAAGCCTTAACGAGGTCTCTAGCGAGCGATGTCTCTAAGCCTTAACGAGTTCGAGTCTTAACGAGGCCTCTAGGCCTTAAACGAGGTCTGTCCGATATTAGCTAGACTGCCTGTGTCACCGGTTCACTACCACCTCGCCGCATCTCGCATAATGCGATCTCAGACTGTATATAAGCTCAGGGGTGTCCTGTCTTCTCCTTAGGCGACACCACGTCCACTAGTAATGCAAGACCAGTATCGGGCCCGAGTGCGAGTCAGGTCAAAAGAAGTCGGATGGTTTTCATACCCCGCTGTCCCCTAATTTTGGTGTGATTGTGCGCTTCCCGCACCGGGCCGGACCGCACAACCACGGCGGATTCAATTTGGTCTCCCCAACGAGGATTAACACCGGACACCACGAGAAGGTATGAATCCATCGTCCCAACAGCCTGGCTAGGACTGCTGCCCAGTGCGAGCTCACTGGGGGCAACGCGCTAATATTTCTCAGTGCCGACTTGTCATTGGCAGCGATGATCTGTGCCCCTGGGATCACGTGGGATGCCAGACCGCTCACGGCGGTCACAAAGAGTCCACCCAGAGCTAAGAGCTTCATCCTGGGATCAATTGAATCGTTGTGGCAAGACTTGACTGATGGCTATCTCCAAGGAACTTATACCTTTTTTCTCCAGCATTTCGAGACGTTTTCCCGCCAACCTGGAGATATGCGGGGTCGACAAGAATTCTCCGCCTGTAGAAATCTCCACAGGCATACTTTTCTATTGGCATTGATCAACAGGGACATGGCCAAGCTATGCACTGTATTGTGTGCCCTGTGAGTCGGTGCAGTGGATCTTCTCTCCGCATTTACCAAGTGAAGAGCGTGGGGGAGTGGGGAACTAGGTACTTTATCTCTTCACACGTCGGTTAATGTTCGGGGCACATTCTACCGTCTTGTCTGAATGGGTTTCTCCACCAATCACCCGGATCAGCAAGGATCTAATCTTTCCGGCTTTACTCGGAGAAACCTCGCTGTTATACTGCTATCCATTAGACCGTTGGCACCAGTCACTAACATACATGCCGAGTGTTCATGACTTCTAGCTCCAAGGCTATGCAGTACTATATCCAATCATTCATAGCTTCTTCGCCGCAAGCACTAAACCAGTGATACAGCTGATGTTACCAGACCACCAAGTCACCGACCGAAGGTAACTAAGCGATTTCTTCTCGATGTATGTATAACACAGACTATACGCAATCCGAGACAGGGTATACCACACACCGATCGTGTTAATGGTCTCGCTGGGAACACCAGCATAAGCCGCCGTCAAAACTATGTCATGTCAGAGTCGGAGCCAAGTATTGCCGGACGGTAAACCTACTCGCAGCGACAAATAAACTGTATCCCTCAACCGCATTGGCATGCGCCGCCTCTCGACGCTTCAATTTGTTCAGCGTCCGTCGATCAAGCTTGCCAGCCTTGACAGCAGCTTCGCCGAATGTGGCCAGATCCTCGCGTGGAGCAACATTGTTGTCGATTCCATAATACATCTTGGTTAATCGCGTACTCATCAGCCCATACGCGAGAGCCCAGTTGGCCAACAGCAGGGTCGCGGCGTGATTGGGGACCTGCTCGCCGGGAGCGGCGCGCAGACCAATCGTGGTAAGAATGGAACTGAGACTGTTAGCGACATGACCGTGCAGGTATCTTAGGTACTTACGACATTGTTGACAGGGTGAAAAATTCTGGGTTGGGGAAGGTTGCGTGAATTGGGCTTTTGAGGCCGAGTGATCGCCGATCGGCACATGTTCTTCAGGGGCCGAGGAGTGAGATCATAGTGGATCTTTGCTACCGATCCGATCGAGGGCATGCTTGAGGATGATTGATTATTCAATATTGGCTTAATCTTTGAAAATTGATTATATGTTCATGAGAAGGAGCCAATTTCCTAGTGAAAACCCTTGACACTACTAAACCACATGCCATTCCTGTTCAACCGGACGCAAAGACCCTTTCGTGGAAGACCGCGACGATTCCGCATAATTCTCCTGCTCCCGGGATCGTAACATAATCGTATCTTGCTCGTCCTGTTCGTCGGAATCCATGGTCAAGTTGCGAGAAAACCGATTGTTTAATATAACCGAGTGCTCGCGGCGATCCACAACACTATTGTTCGGGATTGGTTCGTTTTCGGAGAGAAGCATGACTTCAACTGGATGATCCCGAATAGCAGGGACTTGCAGCCACTTGTAAATGCCGTTTAGGACTGGGATTGAGAGTCCATGAACCACGATGGAGAAAAAGACCAGCCAATACACCACTGGACAGTGGACATGTTAGAGCGACCTAGCGACCGAGGATATGTGGGCAGTACTAACCAGGAATCATGGCCGCTGTCAATCGGTTGATTTCGCTATCGCTCTGCCCTGGATCAGGGAGCAGTCGACGTGCATATTCCACGTAGCAGATGGCTCCCACACCTACTAGGTTAGCGGCTAGCCACGCAGCGAAGAAGGCCATGGTGAACATACCAATTGGCGCAAAGTATCCCATAAATAAAGCCTCTTTCCACGAGTGGCAGATCTTTGGCATAAAACGATATCCCAGCATGATGGCCGGGATACGGCGAAACAACAACAGCAAAATCCCCAGCGTAATGAGGCGCGAGATCGTGATACCCGTTACCTGTGGCAGGTGCATTTGGTCCCAGGGCATGCTGATCCCGATGAAAATGAAGGTGCCAAAGTTCAAAATCATCTCGATGGCCGAGTTGAAGGAATCATGTCGCGCCTCGGCTTCGGAGTGGTAAAGGCCGTCCCAGTTCAATGCACATCCGGCGATGAAGCAGGCCAGAGTCTCGTCAGATCCAAAGCATCCACAGGTACCCACAACGAATAACTGGCGATCTTAGTACCTTGTCATCATAATGAAGCATACGACTTACCCCGATTGCCACTGGGAAGATGAAAAAACTCTCTTTATCAATCCATCGTCTGCGACCGTGAGCTGTTGTCCATGATCCTATTGAAAGGCGCTCACCTTTTCGACGCCAAGTTCAAGCCCTTGCGTCCCACGAATCCCACCAACAACCCATATCCCGAGCCCATGATTATCATATATAGCACTCCCTCGACGGCCCAGTGCGCCAATGCACGACCAGCATCGCCCCCTAACCGCCCCGTGTCTGTTGCTCCTATCCAGTCACGTTTTGCCGTGGCACTCTGCGGCACGTCGGCATAACGTAGAATAGAAATAGAAAGTAATAAGAATGGAAAGCCAAAGCCATCATTCCCACCAGCCTCGGCGGAGATGAACTCTCGCAGGTGGCGTCGAACATACTTGTCGGCAAAGGGTCCTTTGGCAATGGCCTGCGAAAGAATGGGATCAATGCAGATGACACATGACCCAATAATCAAAGCCGTGAGCTGTGATGATTAGCAACCATACCTCTGGGGCCGACAAGCATGCAACGTACAAAGGATAAATGTGGAACCATCAACAAAATACAAGCTGATGTTGCCAGCCACTGTAATGCCATCAGCGGCAGAAGGCAAATGGTGAGCTCGACCAGTCTTTGCCTCAGATATTGTTTCGGCAACTCATATCCGACTTTGACCATCTGTATGCCAATGACCAGTCGCGTCAAGGCCTGATCGGTTAGCAACGGGTATCTAAAGTGCCTAGGCGAGATCACTTACGTAGGCAACCTGACCTTCCTCAACATGATTACCCCATCGTCTCGCATCGATCAGGTTGGCGCAGACGGGACCTAGAATGACCCCGATCACGAAAGATGGCACTGCAAGGGTGAGTCTCGTGCAATTGACGGGTTTCGCGAGCTAGTGGACTCACAAGCTTCACCGAGGTACCATCTCTGCTTTAACTTGAGAGAGAGTACGGCGAAAACCAGTAAATATATTCCTGACGAGCCAATTGTTAGATTCATTCATCTCCCCACGAGACTAGTCATACCTGAGAATGTCAGAATCACATTAAAGTTGCTGATATCGAGGATCGGATGAAGCATCCTTCGAGACAAAATCGCGACGTGAGCAGAATCATCCAGGCTCAAGGGTCAATTTCGGTTGATAGCCTGAGCGTGAAAACTTCATGAGGGATCAATGACAGATATGATACGTATCGTGAGATACTTGCAGAGACCGTGTGGAATGCGCCCTTCATTAGAACCGGTATATGTGTTGATTGCATCCCTATCAAGGGACGTGACGTGTCATAGATAACGAACCACGACATTGAAAGGATCTCCATCGACTTACATATTAAGCAACAGCCTTAGGCGATCAGTTCATGAGAATGAGACATTGACCTGTGGGGTTCATTACCCAATGGTATCGATTGTGACAATCTCCAGCTCCAGCTGTACATAACTCCAGGGCGGTCGATGATGATGTTGAATATGTACGTGCATAATCCCTCAATAATTCCACTGATCGTGAGACTTAGCCAATGTCTCCCTTCCCCTTGCACGGGGAGATCGACCTGCATGATCGACATTAAGAATGTTCGCGATCCAGGGATAGAAATGATTCCTTTTCTATTCTTCTCAACCGCAAAGACAGCTTGGCGCAGCACAAATACTTTCTAGAAAAGCTTGGCTCCGTAGACAGTAATTAAAGTTAGAGCTTGAACTGTATAGTATATGCAGTGAAAGTCAATAACCTTGGAATCATTTTGCGCAATGAACTAGGTAGTTCAATTAGAATAATCTAAAAAAAGGCCGATCCTGCACGAGTTCATATTCTCCAAGAAATGCCTCATATTGACTACATCACATTATCCTTGTATGAGTGATTTTCCCTTGACTCGGAGATCGGGTTCAGCGGGATACTACTTCTAGAACCCCTGAGCCTGCAATATTTATATAAGAGACTGTATTCCCATTCAACGACTGTATTCCCATTCAACGACTGTATTCCCATTCAACGACTGTATTCCCATTCAATCTATCATCAGACTATTCTACAGATTATCTATTCTTCACAATGGACTCAATACCTTACAAGCGACTTTCTCGAGGATGCACTAATATCTATGGCTCTCGGTTCGCATCCGAACATATGCCTTCCGATGAACTTCCCTACGATGAAATGCCCAAAGAGACTGCCTATCGCATGATCAAAGACGACCTGGTTCTTGATGGAAATCCCATGTTAAAGTAAGCAAGGCTGAAAAGGTCCAGGATGACAACTAACCTGCATAGTCTCGCGAGCTTTGTCACAACGTATATGGTAGGTCTTTCTCCAAGTTTCCTACTTGGATCTATTTGAACTAAACTTCTTGTAGGAAGACGAAGCCGAGAAGCTGATGCTCGAATCCTCGAACAAAAACGTCATCGATCATGAAGAGTACCCCAAATCCGTCGAAATCGAACAACGCTGTCTGAAAATGCTCGCCAACCTGTTCCACTCTCCGAAACAAGATGGCGAGATTACGGCAATTGGTACCGCCTGTATCGGCTCATCCGAAGCGATCATGCTAGCCACTCTCGCCATGAAGAAACGATGGAAGAACCAACGGAAAGCAGAAGGGAAAGATACTTCGGAACCCAATATCATCATGAGCACGGGGGTGCAGGTCTGCTGGGAGAAGGCAGCACGATACTTCGAGATCGATGAGAAACTGGTCCCTTGTACAGAGACGAGATACGTGATCGATCCCGCCCAGGCGGTCGAGTTGGTGGATGAGAATACCATTGGTATCTGTGCTATCCTTGGAACGACATACACAGGGCAGTATGAGGATGTCAAAGGGATCAATGATGCTCTGGTCGCAAAGGGACTCAACACCCCGATTCATGTGGATGCT
This sequence comes from Penicillium sp. S1602, assembly GCA_023626355.1. NCBI lineage: Eukaryota > Fungi > Ascomycota > Eurotiomycetes > Eurotiales > Aspergillaceae > Penicillium > Penicillium sp. S1602. Next base: position 87,229 of record JAMAGW010000049.1, on the reverse strand, counting down.
GCCAGTGGTGGCTTCGTCGCTCCGTTTGTGAATCCAGATCTGGTGTGGGACTTCCAACTGCCCAACGTCGTGTCCATCAATGTTTCTGGCCATAAATATGGACTGGTGAGCAAAACCCGAACCCTTGGACTCGAGCTGGATACTGACAGTGTTTTAGGTGTATCCCGGTATCGGATGGGCTCTCTGGCGATCACCCGAGTACCTCCCCAAGGAACTCATCTTCAATATCAACTATCTCGGAGCTGACCAGCTGAATTTCACGCTGAACTTCTCCAAGCCCGCCTCCCACATCATCGCCCAGTATTACCAGATGATCCGTCTCGGTCGACGTGGATACCAGGCCATCATGAGCAACCTCACCAACACAGCCGATTACTTTACCGAGCAGCTCAGTAAGATGGGCTTCACGATCATGAGCGATGGCGCTGGAAAGGGTCTACCTGTCGTCGCATTCCGTCTCGGTTCTACACAAAATATGCTCTTCGATGAGTTTTCTCTGGCGCATAAGCTCCGGGAACGAGGCTGGATTGTTCCTGCCTATACCATGGCGGCGGATTGTGAGAAGATGAGCATGATGCGAGTTGTGTTGCGGGAAGACTTTACGCAGAGTCGATGTGATAGTCTTGTTCATGATATCCAGGCTGCGTTGAAAGCGTTGGTGGATCAGGAGATCCGCAGTATTCAGCGGTATCAGGCGTAAGTACTCCAGTCCAGCTTTGGGTGTTGGTTCTTGTATAAATTTTTGCTAACTTTGGATAGGTTTCTTCCAACCCAAGGTATTACCAGGAAACCGTGTGTGGAAAGTACCTGTGTGGAGGTTGACTTGGAACCAGAGATGTTGAAGGTTTAATGTACAATTGCATCGCGTTTGTTTATCCGCTAGACATTAGACATTGCTTCTTTTTCGCGTTCTAGAATACATATAAACGGGTGTTCTTCAAGAGAAAACTATACAGATGTCATTTCCAGTCCACATACCTTTTATGCTTTTTTTCCCTCAATATGAATGGCGTCTTATGTTACCAGTATGGCGTACTGGGGCTCTTTGGCTCCAGTTTGATTACTTGTTAGAGCGTACTTTAATCGAGATCGACCTTGGCTTTGAGTGAGATACTCTAGAAGAATCGCCTTGGCTGGTCAATGAACATTATTGATGAAAATTGATATTGATATCTTGTTCCATCTTATGGCAACGTTGATAACTCTAGTCTCTGCTTCAGCACCCTGGCAGTCACTAGCGGACTACCCTCAATCTTTGTAAAGTCGTGTGCATCCAGACAAGCTTGTCGGGATGCAAGAAAGCTAGGCTCGACGCGTGAGAATATCTCATTCTCGTAGGCTGCGAGGGAAACCACCAGATCGTCCGATGAAAACGCACTTAGTAGCAAATAGATCAGCATAATTCAATATCATGGTAAGGGAAACTTACGCTGGAGTCCCCGTATTGAGATTCAAATTCGTTACCAGATCCAAGACATCTACGATCGCATTGTTCGCACCTTCGCCGCGGACTGAACTCGTTAGCTAACATCATTATATGGGCGGGCTACTCACACATAGTCATGGTATGCGCCGCATCTCCCATAAGTATGGCTCGAGGATGCGCGTCACGCTGACCGGGGCGGAAGATCCAATCCTCAATGCGGATTGATCGAGCCTCAGTGTCTTCAGGTAGGTTGTGTACCAAGGAGCGAAAAGGTTCGGCCCAGTTATCAGTCAATTGTTTCATCAGCGCGATGCGATTCGTATTTCCAGAAGGCAAAGTGATGCCCTTTTGGTCAGCCCAAGAGACAATAACCTGGCAGAGATACTTATCCATGCTACTGTCTTGAAAATTGCTCGGAGTGTCCAGAACTTCCATGTATTAGCACCAGTAAACACGGTCGCGTTGGATGAACGTACAGCTGAAAAAGAAAAACACATCGGTGTCCGGGTAAGACCCTTGGAAGATGTACGGGTCGATCGACTCTGCACCGCCCAGTTGTTCACTCGTGTAGAGTGCAGATGCCCCTAGCAGCTGTACAGGCAGTGGATTCATCGCATAGCCTTGAGGATACAAAATCTGCCGGGCACGCGACCGTGCACCATCAGCAGCAACGAGGAGGCATCCGGTACAAGACGAGCCATCTTCAAAGCGGGCGGTGATAACAGACTCCAGGGACTCGATATTGACGAAATTTTTGTTCCACTGAGATTATCAGCCATTATTCCATCAAGCGAGCTGCCTCAAGATACCTGAATATCCAGTCCAGATGTCAACAACTCCCGCAATCGCCCTCTATTAACGCGAATCCGTTCTTCGGCGGGAACATCGTAAAGGGCTCTGCCGGATTTTAAATCGAAGAATTGAAAGCGTCCCATATCTCCGCGGGCTGCTGCATCCTTGTTGACAAACGTCTCCGGCAATCGAGCAACTAGATGATCGGGCAGTAACTGTCGTAGGGCTGGGAGGGCCCAATGGAGCGTGAGTCCCCATCCTCCACTTCGTGCATCGAATGCGGTATCACGATCGAAGATCTCAAAGTGAATTTCGCGGCGTTGGAGATATTGGGCTAGGATGAGGCCACTGATGCCAGCACCGATGATGAGAACTGGAGGGGTTGACATGGTGTTGGTACGGAGCGAAGTTGTGGAATGTGATAAATCACTCTTGGCACTTCCCTTTGAAAGTTGCACATTTGAGTACTTTCCCCTGACTCATTCAGTCAGAATTCAAATCATTTCCCCTTGGTTACACGATACACCAGCGTCCTCTCAATCCCCTCATGGACCAGTTCATCAAGAACGATCTCCGCATTTAACCAAAGCCATTCGACACATCAGACCGTCGATTGTATCGTTGATCAAAGTTCCCCATTGTGTAGCTTTTCCCATGGCTATGATACTCTTTTCGACCCGTCGAGCGGAAGTCTTTCACGAAGCCCTTGAGCAGCGGAGTCAGATATGGCACACAGGTGACGATGTTCTAAAGGGTCATCAGCGTGAACAGATTCATTTGCTAGGATAGCCTGCCTACCAATATTGAATTCAATCATCCCCCACAGGACCAGCATCGTCGATTTCCCATCTCCAAAAGCCACCCGGAGGATCTGAGTTAGTCGGAGGATTGAGCAGAGCGTAGTGAAGAGTCCCAGCAAGAACAGGCACACAACACCAGCTTTCTAAGCTGGTTTGATGTTCAACTGCAAGAGCAGTGGGATAGGAAGGAAGATAACCATCAAGTCGCAGATTATGGTGAAGATGGCAAGTCCGTAGAAGGTGGCACCAACAGGCAGACAACTACCATGGACAGAGAAATTCCATGCTCGTTGAACCTGGCTGGACATGGTCAGTCAATTTCATGATGATGGGAGGGAAACATACTGGAGTGCAATTAAAGACTAAGATCAGAGCTCCTCAAGATGTCCTCCCGTTGCGATCACGATGGCAATCCAGATCAGTGCGCGATAGATCTTCTTCGATGTCCCGACCAGCAAGCGAAGATAACTCAGACAGAGAGATGCCTTGAATCCTGCAATGCCCAACTGACAGAATGGACATCCTGCATAGTTGAGCTATCTGTTAGCGGTGGTCTGGTGGATCTCATGATAGCACTTACTTTGGTGTATGTTGGTAGATCTCCCTTTGGTCGAAGTGACAATGGCAATCCGAGTCCATATCGACTTTCCGTCCTGATGAGCGCATGTGCTGAAGGAGGAATGGTAACTCACGAGCAATACACAACGCATTGTAAATTATACTAAAAGTCATGCTCACTACCATCACATAGTCCGCTGCTCCAAGTCGACTCGTGTGAGCTCGGAGAACTAGTCGTAGACACACAGTAGTACCATCAGAACAGTGAGGCTAATACACACCCCGAGAATCACCCGGTATTGTGATGCTGCTTGCACTTCAGGCGTAGCACCATACACCCATGCCATCGTGATAAACCCGAGATTCGGAGATAAACGAGAGAATGGTGGATATTCTCTCAGTCAACCCCCTTGCGCAAAGGCTAGACGTAAATCCGATCCAGAGTGGTCTGGGTACCTACGTGAGCTGTAACAAGAGTGGTGTATCAAGAGTGGGTGTCGCAACGTCCTCAGTTCAACATTGCGCCACACTTGAAGCTTGTCCAACATTGCTTCTCTCTATCTTCCTTTCTTCTTTCTCTTGCATTCTACGCCCTTTCGTCCCACCATCGTCCAATCTTGCCATGGATCAGTCCAACCAGGCCGTCAAGGCTGCGAACCGCCGCGATCATGCAGTGGACTATCTCGAGACCCACACTGAAAGTGTTGGCGTGGATCTGATCGCGCTGCGACGCAAGATCGACCGCCGCGTACTCCCCTACATGTTCTGCTGCTATGTTCTACAGTTCCTTGACAAAGTCATGCTCAATGTGAGTCGATCTTGTGATGGTGATACGGGCCGCCCTAATTAAAACCAGTACGCGGCAGTTATGGGACTGAAGAAAGATCTCAAACTTACTGGTAATGAGTTTTCTAACACGGCTACCTGGTTCTTTATTGCTTATTTGATCGCCGAGGTGCCAAATGGTAAGTGTTAAGCTCCTTGCTTCATCGGTGGATCATCTCTCGGTTCTAACGGGTTGTAGTCTACTGCCTGCAGAGATTCCCAGCTGCCAAGTGGCTCGGCGGGAATGTCGTCTTCTGGGGTGTCGCTGCAGCGGCTTCGGCAGGTGCTCATGACTATCCAACTCTGCTGGTTGCACGAGTGTTTCTTGGCGCGTTCGAGGCAACGGTAGGCCCATCGTTGATGTTGCTGAGTAGTCAGTACTACACGCGGAGTGAACAGGCTCCGAGATTTACCTTCTGGTACATGGGAATGGGTGTCGCTCAGATCCTAGGTGGGATTATCTCGTTTGCGTTCCAACATGTCCATAATGCAGCGCTGGATGGATGGCGCATCATGTTTCTGATGCTGGGTCTGATCACTAGCGTCGTGGGTGTGCTGACCTTTTTCTTCATCCCGGACACGCCACTTAAGGCCTCATGGTTGACTGATGATGAGAAGACTGCTCTTCTCCAGCATGTCAGCCGTAATCAGACTGGCCTGTGGAGTTCCAAGTTGAACCTGGAACAAATCTGGGAAGCGGTGATGGATATGCAACTTTGGCTCTTGGTCATCACGACCATTTTGGTTGGTCCCCATTCCTATTTACTCGCTCTCAAGCTAACTTGACCAGATTTCGGTATCCAGCGGGGTGATCACCACATACTCCGCAACTCTGATTGCGGGATTCGGGTTCTCAGGTCCCATCTCCGCACTCCTGAACACACCCTCCGGCATAGTCAGTATCTTCTTCACACTGCTAGTCGGATTCGGGATACGCAGGACATCAAACCGCTGGGCTTGGAACGTCCTCTGTACTATCCCGGGTATCGTCGGCGCAGCTATGATGTCATTCATCCCGAAGTCGAACAAGGCTGGCGTGCTGATCGGCGTTTACCTCGTCAACGCCATCGTGGCCACCCTACCCATTCTGTATCAGTGGACGATGGCCAATTGTGCCGGACATACGAAGCGGGCATTTGCCAGTGCCCTCATCGCAGGATCATTCTCCGTGGGCAACATCATCGGCCCGCAGACCTTCCAGGCTCGCGATGCACCGGGTTATCGTTCTGCGAAGATCATCGTTCTTGCGACGCAGGCTGCGGCGGCGGCGGTGACTGTGGTATTGTATTTGTACTACCGCTGGGCAAACGGTCGTCGAGATCAGAAACAGGGACCTGTGAATGAGGTTCTCATCGATGAAATCAAGTGGGCTGGACTGACGGATAAGGAGAATACTTGCTTTCGCTATGCTTATTAATAGTCATCACGGGATATTCTCTATGAGTTCCAGATGCACGCTCTCACCTGATCGTTTGTCGGTCTAGGGCTTGCATGTAAACTATCTTCAAAATTTGTGTTATATTTGTAGAATGTCTGTGACTTTCTTGTGACTTGATGTTATGTAACTTCAATGCAGATCATCCAGACTTAAACGGCTTCATGACTGATCGCACGTATACAAGAAGGTAGACCATGAGGTAGTTCGCGATCGTGAAACCCAGGAATATGCCGAAATACGGCCATATCTTCGAGTCATCCAGACCAATGCCGGATAGGTAGTCATCGCCACGGCTATATTCACAGTACCCACAAGGACCGGTGCTTTCCGGGTCGAACAGGTATCCAACGCCTTTCTCAACGAGCCAGGGTCCGGCATACTCGCCACAGGTCATATTTGGTGGGCTTGCAAACAACGTGAGCTCGCTCTCGTCGCAGACCACCGATGTTCCACCAAGAACCGCCGTAAGAACTCCTCCAATCCAGTAGGTGAATGGTGTGGTATAGTACGCGGTGTACTTCCAGAAAGCAGGCATCTGGTCATGAGGACGCAATATTCCGTTGAATAGCTCACACATGATAATAAAAAAGGGCATTAAAGTCGCCGCCACCATGGAGTCAGAACTAATTAGGTCAGTCATCGTCATAATTTTATGAATTGCTGTATGGACTGACCTTAAAGCAGCAATCCACTGTCCCCAGGACGTGGCAAATAGGAAAAACAAGAAGAACATCAGAAAACTGTATCCTGCTGCGAAGCCCAAAGGCAATCCGACCATAAAGTAGTACAACACATAGAAGATTACCGCACCGATCATGGCATAGGGGATTTCGGACAGGATCTGGGCTGTACTGAAGGCAACCCAACTATACACTCCGCTTGGCCCTTCTCGTGCAAGCCAAGTATCACGGTTCATGATGAAGCGCATGGATATGGCGTTGATGAACTCGGGCACCAGCATCAAAACCAAGAAGCAAGAGAAAGACTTGGATTGCAAGTCGGTGGCACTATCTCCAATCTGGAGATACGTGAGACCGTTGATGAGAGCATGAAGGAAGGACGAGTAGAGACGCGAGTATGGGTATTCCGCTGTCCTCCAGAACTGACGACAAGTCCGCTGGGTAAGAAGAACGGTCTGTTGGTATATAGTAGGTGGGGAGGGTGCAGTCAAGGTTGCATGATTGCGCTCGTGGCGGGTTTCAGAAATTGTCTTTCGAACGTCGTCGGCCTCTAGAGAACTGCGCCAGATAGAAGCCCAGCTGAGACCAGATGCCTTCATACCACTGACTGCAACCTCAATAAGAAAATCAGCCGCGTTTGTGATATTTTCAGGACTGATTCCATGTTTTTTGAAATAATCAAAAATGGCTTGGCCCGATTTGCCTACGGGCCCGAAGTAATACGTACTTCCCCCAGGGCTAAGGGCGAGAACCCGATCAAACTGAATCATTAGTGGTGAACACGCTTCAAGACAGGTTAAAAACTTACCTCCTCAAACTGTTGCTGGTTGGCCTGGTGAATGGTGCAAAGGACTGCGAGTCCCTGGTCTGCCAAACGTCGGAGCAATCCCACAATACTAGTTGCACCCTGACTGTCCAGTCCGCTCGTCGGTTCGTCCAAGAATAAGAGTAGTCTGGGTCGGGCACAGAGCTCAACTCCAATTGTGACACGCTTTTTCTTCTCGATGTCCAAGGATCCAATAACGGCACCCTGCAGGTCTACCAGATCCAGTGTCTGCAGTACAGTTTCGACGTAGGCAAGCTTCTCTTCCTTCGGAGTCTCGCGGCTCTGACGAAGCAAAGCCGAAAATTCAAAAGCCTCGCGAATAGTACTGCTATCGTCGTGGATATCCATCTGTTGGCAGTAACCAATTTGTCGGTTGAAGGATCCATCGATGGGCTGGTCACCAACATAGAGAGATCCGGTTAGAGTACCAGCACTTTGTCTTTGTGTAAGTGCAGTCAACACTATCATTGTTAGCTTTGTATTGCGTAGAATGGAATGTGATCTTACGTGTCGACTTTCCAGCGCCCGATGCTCCGACGAGCGCTGTCAGACTTCCTGGCTTGCAGTAGCCACAAACTCCGTTCAATAATTTGCGAGATTCTTTGCCAATTTGGACGTTGAGTTCCAAGTCAGCCCAGGTGAACGTGGATTCTGTGGCGGCCAGCTTTTGCCCAGGGTTTCCTTCCATGTATGCAACTGGAGCAGCCTTTGGATCCGTGGGCACAGAGGCTTTTTCCTCGTCGATCTCTGGGGTTACTTTCTTCTTTCGTTGGAACCAACTAGAAGATGCGTACTGTATTGGCCCAGCGCTATCCAGCTCCCACTCCAAAGCTTCACTCAGCCAGCAAGTGAGGATCACAAACGCGATTGTGAAGAGGCAGAGAATGCCGAAGTTCCGCCACACATGGCTGTAATAAAATCCGAACTGGGCGGCCAGGTAGTCATCGCCATTCACCACCGTGCTGCCAATCTGGCTGCCAGCATACGCGCATGTCTGATATGCGACGTCGACATAATTGGACCCTGATGGAACGATCGATCCAGAGGCACAGGTGAAATTCATGTTGTGGAACTCGGCTGCCATGACCGCTTCGTATGTATACAAAGCCGGGGTGGTATACTAAATGGTATTAGCACTGGTCACCAGAACAGACTGCATACTTACTGCAAGCCATCCCACCCAAGGGACATCTTGAATCATTTTGTCGACGGACAGGACATAGCCACCGAATACAATACAGAAAAGCACAGATACGCCGCAATAGCGTAAGGCGACCTCGAAGTTGTTGGACAAGGCGGCAAACACACGGAATTGCGATGTCAGGCAGATGGTGCACATGTAGATGAACAGGAAATCAATGAAGAATGGCCCCACCTACTCAGGTCAGTTGATGTATCGGATGGAAGAATATCACTACTTTACTTACCTCTGAGCGAAGACCAGACAGAAAATAGAGGACAATCAGGTACAAAAAGGTGAGAAGTGCGCTCACCACCATATCCTGTAGACCTCGAGCCAAACAGACTGCACTGGGTCGCACGAATGCGAACTTTTTCTGGCGACTTAGGATATCACGTCCCTGCATAGCATCTTCCAGTTCCGACATCTGCAACCAGGCAAGCAGAATTGACGAGTAAAACAAAACACCGCCTCGCGAATACATACCTTCAGTAGTTTGGGGTTGATCATAAAACATGGATCCTATCAGCAGTCCATAGACCACTGCAGAGATCAATTTGATGTACAACGGTCCCATGTGACCCTTCAGCTGCCACATCTGCCGCTGGCTGCAAAGCACAATCTGGCGAAACAGCGAGATGGTATATGGTGACTTGGATGACACAAAGCGAGACTTATCACTCTGCATGGTCCGCTTAATTTCTTCCACGCTATCACACTCTGAATCGCAATGGCTGGTTGCGGAGGACTTCCCAGTTCGTTGCTCATCATATCGCTCGATAGACCTCTCGACGATTTGAAATGCCACGCTCTGTCGAAATGCCGCCTCTAGCTCAATAGGACCCTTGGGAGCCCGGTTCTCCCATCCAGGACGAAACCTGCGTCTCTCCGGAACGGTGATACTGGTTAGGAAGTCCGAGGTAGTCTGCATATGGGCACACTCGTATCCCAGGTCTTCAAAGTACTGCTTGGCTTCCTGTGCTGGGCCTTGGAAGAGCATCCTTCCCTCGTCAATGAGCAGTACCTTGTCCATCAGCTCGTATATAGCATCGGAGGCCTGGTAAAGCGTGAGTAGTGTCGCTTTTCCACAGGTGTCTGTCATGATGCGCAGACTACGGGCATAATCCAGAGCAGAAGAAGCATCGAGTCCCCGGGTGGAATTGTCCCAACATGTCACCGACGAATCGGTAGCGAGTGACTCGATGATCGAGATACGCTTGCGCTCGCCACCCGAAACACCCCGGATGTACTCGTTGCCAACGAGTGTGTTCATCGTATGGGTCATACCAAAGACTCGACCATAAATCTCCAAGTAGCGCGGGATTCGTTCCTGAAAACGCTTGGGGGTCTTGCTCTGCAAGGCAAATTCCAAAGTCTGTCGCACATTCAAGGTGGGAAAATGAACATCATCCTCGGGCACATATGCCACCATACTGCGATAGTGCTTGCGAATTTCTTTGGGGCTAAGGCCAGAATAGTCTATGGAGCCTGTCACTCCCAAGAAAGACGAGTGATGCCCTGCGATAGTTCGGAGGAACGATGAACAGCCAGCTCCTGGGCGTCCCAGAACTCTACCCAATTATTAATTCGCTAGATATAGATTCAATCAACCAAGATGATACTTACAGCATCATTTCTCCACTCTCTACCACTCCCGAGAAGTCCCTGATCAAAGGGCGGCCCTCTTGGGGCTTCTTCTTCGTTCGCCATGGCTGTATGGTCCATTCATAGATATCCTGCAGTGTGAGGGTACGCCACAAGGCTGTTCCCAACGTCTTCACGTCGTCATGGCCATTGCCTTCGCCCCAAGTGGACACGGATTGGAAGGACACTCCAATATTGACACGTTTCTTACCATTCTGAACCTGTTCTTCTAAGAATTTATCAAACGACGAGTGAGGTTCTGAATATTGATGGCTGGCTCCGGGGTGGCTTTTGTCAGTCAAAGTGCGATGTATATGGGCAATCGCATCCTCATCTTCATGGGACACATGCACTCGCGGACCATGGGCCTCCGAGGCCGATTCTTCCTGCCCAGGGGCAAAGGAAGGATGAAGACGAGAGTGGAGAGGAGCAGGCATGATTCACCCTGTTGTCTAGTTGGTGTCAAGCAATATGAGCAGACACAATATCCTGCATCTTTCGAGAACTTGGAATGGAGGGGAAGAAACAGTAATTGTCAGATTTTTCATTTTATACATTCTGCTGATCAGGTCTATCATCCCAAAAAGGAAGCCAAGTCGTCCTATGACTCTTCTCTGGATGGCCATTCCCGCCACGGGGAGATGAACCTCAGAGAAACAAGAGCCCGTGGGGCCACGACAATGGACGGTGTAAAGATCTGAACTCCATCGGATCGATCGCGGCCAATCAGCAATGGCGGTCCGTGGACACCACGAGGGATCCAGGCATCAGGAAACCGGCTGTCTGGACATTTTCTCCGAGTCTAGCAGCTTATTAGAGTGAAGACAAAAGTCTGGCGCTCCCCGCGGAGACCGCGGCGAAAGTTTTGCGGAATCAGGAAGCCAAGAGGAGAGGCTCCACCGGACCCAGCCATTCGCGAGACAGGATTAGCGGGTCGAACCAAGGAATTCAAAATCCTGTTGACAGGGCGGTTAGCTCGTGAAGGATTGTTGATGGCTGTCAAGTGCCATGCCGTGAGAGCCAATGACATCGGTAGGAGTTTCAGCGGCGTGGTTATAAATCTGGTTCATGCAGTTGCCGATCGCCTCGTGGTATGCTGCCATTCTGCAGTAAAATGGACTGGAGGGATCGCATCCAAAATAGGTATCATAGCTGGAGTTGCCAGAAATCCATAATCTTCCGACCGGGCGTGACATCTGCACGTCGATCTCGATTGAGGCCCACAATAGCTCCTTTGCTTATCCGCGACCAACTGATTGGATGCTTCTGGGCTTTTTGGTCGCAGTATTGGGGATCACTTTAATCCATTGAGGATTGCATGGAAATGCTACTTGGGAAGGAAAAGAAAGGAGGGAAAAAAGGAGATGAAAAGAAATTCTCCTGTCGCATGCTCTCACGTGCCTTCCCACTAAAGTCATTGATATTTGTAGACAAAAAGACATGAAGCTTCTGCTGCTTATATATTAGCAGGGGTTCGTCAATGTTATATTTGAGAGATCAGAGTATATAGCAAGCCGCAGACAATAATAAGTAAACAGTTGATTAGATCTGACTACCTCCAGGGCTACTTCACCAGATCTTGTAGCCGTAACGATATGTGCTCAGAATAGAAGATTAAGAGTATTAATTCCAAAGATCTATCTAAATTGCGGATTTCTTGATGGTATGTTTGATGACATTGTATAGATCATTGCCTGCTGGATCACTGAAAGGTGCATGTTGCTGACTAATCAACCGATTCTCTGCTACATTCTTACTTCGGATCAGCTACGCTACTCCTGCACAAGCGTTGCATTCAAGACCAGAATGCTCACTCAATGCGTTTCAACGCCCTAATCCGCACCCACCACATCACCTCCCGGAAGAAAGTCGCCGCCCTAAAACGTGCCGCCGACGCCCACCAGTGTTTCGTCCTCCTACGCTCCGGCGGTTGTCCCGGGATCATGTACGTGGAGGGTCAGGAGCAGACCAATGTTGAGTCGTGGGTGTCTGTGGTGCGTAAGCTGCGCTATAAGGATTTTCAGCTTGTCACGCGACCGGGTCTCTTGGCGCCGGAGGGGGATGAGTATTCCCTCCCCCTTCCTGGGAGTGGGTTATCCGAGGTGGAGAGTGTCAAAGAGTTTGGGGACTTGATGTCTAAAAGGAGGGTTTGGGGGTGGTGGAGGAAAGGCATGGGATATGCCTAGAATCTTTTTTCCCCCTATACTGCATGGGCTGGTGTTTTGCCTTACACTTGTGCATTATACGATATCCTTCAAGTTGGAATAACGGGCGGGATGATATATACTGGTTGTATTCCATGCTGTACAGGTTGTAGTTCCCAAAAGGAAAGGAATGCCGAGGAACGCCACAACTCCATCTCACTCGATACGATACTGTACAATATGGCCTCACTCGCTCATGGAGGCCATAAAATCAAATCGGAGCCGGGTAGCTGAGCAGCTTGCAAATATCCTGCACAAGATCAGTAACCAACTTCTACGAGATACACCTCCTTGATTCCGTTGAAGGTTGTTCAATCTTACCTTTCGTCGGCGCCGGAAGTCGTCATAGAGCTGTTTCCACACCTCACGATCCCTGCAGCCACTCTCTTCCGAGGTTCCTGGATTAATATCGCATGCGGGCTGCATCTCGGCCAGCTGCTTCTGCGGCCACATCACCCAAGGCTTGGGCAGTGGCCAATCAGAGAAATGTACGAATTTGGCCTCCGCCAGCACTTTGTCGGGATTCCACTCCTCATGGGTGCCCAGGAATCTCCGGTGGTTTTTGGTGCGGAACTCTCCCGAGAGCAGCCCATACGGTCGGTGTGGAAGCACCATGGCACTCTCCCCATACCGACTATTCAACACCTCCATGTCATATCGCCTATCGGTCTGATTAATGTCGATCTGACCAAAAAGGGCGGGCTGGATGACTTCCCGAAGATCGGTGTAATCACGGAAGGACGGTTCGATAACGGCCATGAGCGAGGAGAGTGTGTTTGTTTCGGGGAGGAGCCAGTACGCACGAGGCATGGCAATGGGGGTCTTCGGGAGGAAAAACAGCTCATCCAGATGCTGCAAGAGTGTCATGTCGGAATCAAGATGGATCACCCGATCATATTGCAGTAGGCCGAAGGAGTTTAATTTGACAGTACTAGAGTCCCATTCCGCCTTGGAAGTTCCTGTTGTAGATGCAGTCAGCTTCTGATTGTAAGGAGATCATTCAGTCTCCACGCACCATGTCCTTCTCCTTTAGGGTCAACCCTGATCCCCTCAACTAAAATCGGCCTCAGCTGCACTTTGTATTTGTCTTGGGCTATTAACAACAGCTGACTAGTGCGATCTGCCTCATTTTGGACAATCAAATCCCATTCTTGGGGGTAGAACATCACCCGTTCTGCGCGGGACCCGAGTCGATCCAGTGCCTCAAACACCATCACACAATTGCATAGGTAGGTTTCCGACGTCGCATACGATGTGTAAGCATAGCGCGACCAGTCTACCTTGTTGTAGTTGATATGGAGGGGTCCGGAGGGTGGAGAGCGCTCACGAAAGCGCCATTGGAGTAGGAAGAACAGGATCACCACCGTGATCCATGTGCGCGGTCGGCGTAATTGGCGCTTTACAATGGCCGGTATGGATTCATCGGGAATATCGAAGAAGTCTTTTTCCGAAGAGTTCGAGCCCCGGCGATAGGGGAATGCAGAGCTTTTGATCGCCATGATCTGTGGAGAGATATGAATCTGTGCGGAGGATGCGGAGGTGTCGTGATGTTACCATCACGTGGTTCTATTTTGGTCTATCAACTTGGAAATTGACTACTAAGTGTGAACTTGAAGGTATCAATAGGGATTGTGTACTGTACATTCTTTGAAGCTATCTATATGGTAGAGAAGCAATGATCTTCCATGCAGGTGTTAGAATGGCTAGGCAATAGGCGCAACTTTCAAAGTTACTTCAATCACCATCACGCCGAGTTCTTGGCGGATCCACAATATATATAGCTCGGCTGATCTTCGAACTCTGGAAACTCGATTACTACCTAGTACATCCATGGATATTCAAGTCGGTGAATAGATTTGAAAGCCCATTACAAAGAGCAGCACTATATTAATTACTCTATATTCTCTGAGTTCCGTATATACATTATAAGGCCGAATCAACGATAGTCTGATTCATGGGCATCCCCATCCTCACTGGGAGGAAGTAACCTTGCACCTCCCGATGAGGTTGATCGCGGGCGACTATTACCCACTTGCACAACAATATCCGTCTTCACAGTAACACAGCCATCATCAATATGATCTGGCTGCTGAGCCCGAGAGATGCGACTCTCTGAACGCTCATGATTCGGCCAATCCGAAGGTGAATTTTCCTCATCCTGCCACCCCGTCACGGTGGTCGAGTCCATCCATTGATCTTTGGGACGATGTTTCATCTCCGTATCATTGCTGTTATTTTGGTTGTTTGCGGACTTGGACTTGGACCAGTAGCCTGGTCGGCCACCACGGCGCGAATCGACGACAGCGCGTAGGAAGAGACGGGCGACCGGTGCACATGATGCAAGAAGGATACTATAATTTTCGATCCTGGGGATGTTAGAAGCTGAGAGGGTATCGGATGGAGGCGAGTTCAGACTTACTTTACCCAGAGTACAAAGGAGACAATATTATAGGTGAAATCCTGTCGATCCCCCAGCGACTTGAGTTTCTGATCATTGTTAGTCTCGCACATCCAAGAAGGGCACCGCTCACGTACATAGGTCTTGATGATCGATGCGGCCCCCGAGAGGATCAGTGGGCCGCACAAGGTCATAGTCTGCCAAATCCGACGCGAACGGACGGTACTATTGATCTTGCGAAATTGAGACCAGAAAGAGATATTAGGGTCACGGTGTAAAGTGCGTAGGAAGAACTGCCAAAGCTCCATCGCAGCCAGAACGGCTAAACAGAAATCGATGATGGTGTTGAAGCCTCCCTGGACAAACCCGACAGTAGTCTGCACCATCGGCGATTGACACTTCACTGACCCATCCTCTGGGAGCGGCGTCCACATATAGTGGAAATATTGGACGCGATCGGACTGCGGCAAGTTAGCTTGACATCCAGCGTCTGATACATGGAATACATACCGGACGGTATGGATTCGGTCCACACTGAACGATGATCTGGGCGATCGTGATCATATTAGCTACGATTTGGACGATCGCGCAGACGATAATCGAGATTCGGATCCTGCGATCGCTCGCCGCGAAACAAGTCAACAGGAACCACATCATGCCCGTGCGAGACACCATGGCCGAGGCCACAGCAATGGGTTGGGAGGTAAAATCCCATTTCATGGCGTGCAACTTTTCCTCCGCAGACAAATAGAAGAAATGTCGACCTAGACCCCAACGGGCACTAAAAGCGAGGTCAGCGACAAGGCCATACCTATACAGTGCATCAAAGCCGGGACGGGACCTACCTCATCTGAATCATGCTCATATGGGTGAGATCAAATCCATAGGCGACAAGAAAGAAGAGATCTTCAACCCCCCAGACTCGCTCTGGCGCTGTGACCTGAGGTAAAGCCCAGCGGATCCATGCCTTGACAGTATACCGGAACAAGAGGGCGAGACCAACGATGACCGTTAACACCTAGAAGCCATTAGCTCTATAGAGCATATCCCGATAACCGGTTGACCTACCCAGCATGCATCGAACGTGGCAGTCCCTTGTAGCTGTCAGTATTCGACCGCGAAGCACGCAGCACTGGGACCTACCAATATTGACATCCCCTTCATGGGGCCGTGGAATATTCATGGTGAAATGCAGGGTCTGCGGGGCATAGAATTGGGTTGACACAGCGCGGGAACGCAGTACAAATAGGTCCCAACATGTGTGACGTCGGATCGGATCACCTTGCCATGAGAGAGTTTCTCAGGTTGACGATAAACTTCAAGTACAGGTCAGATGGGAAACAAGGGTGAATCAGACACAAGTCGAGTATTGCAAACCCAAATCTCTATTTTGAAATGTTTAGATGGAGTAGTCTAGTATCAAACAAGCTTGGAACCAAGGCAAATGGAGTTTGAAATATGAGAGAGCGCAAGAAGTCCTCCATGTGGAGCGTACAAGCGAGTTGGACATGTGTGTGATGCGTACGCAAGGGGGAGCAAGGGGGACTCGATAGTTCGAGAAAAAGAAAGTCACGGATGATGGAGCCGATCGTACATGGAATAAGATTTTCCAAGGAACCGGATCAGCAGAGTTTACAGGAATCAGATTGGATGGTGATTGGGGAGAAAACCGAAGATGTGATAGATCAATGAGATAGAACTACGCCTTCCGCATCTCCACTAAAGATTCACCACCGGCTACATATGCCTCGAACGTAACTTCCAACCCCGACACTTGGGCCAATTGCCGCCATTCCGACGCACTGCGCTCCCGGCCACCAAAGAGCGCAATCATACTCGCATGGAGATGCGTATAGGTCATGTTCTTCGCATACTCAATAATCAATAGCCGCGACGTGGGCGCCATGGCCTGGGAAAGCTTCTGCAGGAGCGCCACCGCCGCCAAGTCGGGCAGATTATGGAGAATGTGCTGAAGGGAGTAGATCCGGGCACCAGTGATTGGCTGCGCAGGACTCGTCTTGTAATTCCACGCCATCAAACTCACCCCCGGGACCTCGTCGATCTCCGCATTGAATTCTTGCACCACCAGGTTCTCCGCGGTCAAATGCGGAAACGCTGCTTGGACTTCCAGGAGCAGTTCCCCTCGTCCTCCACCGATGTCCACCATCGCGACTGACCCGGGGGCGCTGAGGGCCGCCCGCAAGTCATAACCGAGGGATTCCACACGCTCAGGAAAGGTGCCGAATTTGAGGAACTTGCCGACCATGAACTCGTTGAAACTGTCCATTCGTCCTTGGGCTTCCATGATGGTGTACGTGTGGGACTGGGAGAGTGCTTCCTGGCCCATCAGCTGATACGCGTACTGCATTGGACCCTCAGCCTCTTGGAATGGGTAGGCAAAGTTCGTGTCCTGAAGCTTTTTCATCAGGAATGCCCCGGCCATCATTCCTTCCGTTGTACTAACAGCCGAATCAGCTATGTCATGCCAAGAGTTCAGTTGTTGAGGACTCACAAATGCAATGCGCCATGCTGCGCGGATGGCATGTCAACCATGTGTCGGGTAACAGCATTGGCATTGAAACGGTCTTCGTCCACGCGGTCCACTAGTCCCAGACCAGACATGATGTAGAGCGTGTCGGCTGGATTCAGTGATCAGTATAGATCAGGTATCGGGTTCCAGAGTACATACAGGCAAGTTGAGTGCCTAGTCGAGAGTTAGCAGGGTGCCAGTGGTCACGGAGTGATTCCCTTCACATACAAATCTCCGGTTCATTCTTAGATCGGGCTGCGTTGGAAGCTTTGGCTGCTTCTTCTGCGCTGGCTGGTCCTCCATTGCGCACCAATATGCCAAAGAGGTCAAAATGGATGGCGACCGGAACGAATCCTAGCGAAGCAGGCTACTTTTGCATTAGAGCCTGTACCTTCACAGCACAGAGTCACTTACCTTGGTGACCGTTGCCGCCAGTACTGCTCCAGGAGGCAGCGTAGAAGCGGACTTTGATAGGCCAAACAGATTACCCAGACGATTAAAGAACGACATTGTGGTTCGAAGTTAATTCTTTTCAGTTCGTATTCCTCTACTTTGTACTCCCTGAACAAGGGTTAAGCTATCAGCGAATTCCCAGAAACGCATTTCCATACTTTCTCCTTGCGATCCTTTCCAGCCGATTCGCTAGTGTCTTGGCGCTGGACGAATCAGACCTAAGCAAGGGGTGGATGCATGGACAAATCACTTCCATCTGCTAGTTCCTTCCGGAATGATCTAAGTTTTGTGATCTATACAACCACAATCGGGTGGAAATGTGATTGCTCTGGACAACGAAATCCCCCGGAACCATGAACTCGTCGATACATCCGATCTGACTAGTGATTCCAGAATTTCGAAAGGCAATTCTGCGCGACAGAAACCACGTTAACCATGTGTCCCGGGGTGCTTTAAAACCTTCCAGTTCCCTCTACGGGAAACGATAATCCCTTGCCGCGTGGTACGGACATTTCTTTTTGGCCTTTATTGATTTGACTTGCATCATGTCCAAATTAGCTCCCGTAGATGAGCTCACCGAGTCAGATGGCACTGTCAGCCCATCTCGCTCCCTCGATCACAAGCATCCTGCTCCGATGGATTCTCAAGATCCACGGGAGTGGTCTTCCACTCGAAAGACCCTGCTCTTTGTGGCACTCATGTCAAGTTCCCTACTAGCTGATGGGTATATCATGCTTCGAGCAGAATTTATCCCAGTGGTAACTAACTTGGATATAGAGCCATGGTTTGGGGTTCAACACTGGTCACTCCGCAAGCGATCGACTGGGATATCACAGTTGATCACGCGGCGACCAGTATGAATTATGGAATTCTACTTCAAGGCTTTGGTGGCATCTTCGCCGTTCCTCTGATCGAAGCTTATGGACGGTGAGTTGTATACCTGTGCATCGGGTTTGAAATTGGTCTGATCATCTCGACTAGATTCCCGATCTGGGTATGGCCCCAGGTCATCACCATGTTCATGGTCTTGGGTGCAACGCTTTCGACGGACTATGCCACCTTTACCACCTTTCGTACCCTGCAGGGCTTGTTTGGGACCGTACCGCAGGTGATTGGATTGCCTATCATTCATGACATCTATAGGCCTGATGGTAAGATACACATGTCTAGACAGAAATGAAACGATGCTGACCTGCTCAAAGAATGGCCTCGTATGATTAATATCTGGTGAGTATGCATGGGACCATGTTGGGATGAGTGCTAATGCATACAGGGGCACCACATTCTTAGTTGGTCCTTTCTTGGGTCCAGCCATCGCCGGCTATATCGGGGCTGGTACAAACTGGCGGGATTCATTTGGGATCTTGACGGCGTTGTATGGTCTGTCCACAGCGATGGTACTTCTGTTCGGGCGCGAGACCTACTATGTACCGGGCAAGCCGTCTGGGTCTCGAATTGGCTCGTTCTTTGGGATTGGCAATACGGAGCTCCCGAAGCTGGCGACTATCGCAGATAGGAGCCGGACGCTGGTGGTCTATATTTTCAAGTTGCCGCTGTTCCTAACAGGTGGGTTTGTCACTTCTCCATATGTGATGCCAATGCTAACTCAGTGGAAGGTATTGCTGTCCTGGTGACATTTACCTGGCCAATCGGTAAGTCAACATCAACATCATATTAACATCAAAAGTGACATTGCATTAATTCGATCCTCCCGATAGGAATCACAACCACCATCGATACTTTCCTACACAGCCCTCCATACCTCTTCAGTACCATTCAGGCTTCTTCCATGCGTTTTGCCGGTGTCATCGGGGCTCTTTGCGGTTTGTCACATTGTCCCTGCTGACGAACTCGAACTCCAGCTAACTCGTTTTAGGTTACCTAGTTGGCCACATCTTCAACGAGTGGATCTACTGCCGCCATTCCCTCAACTGGCGCACTGAGTACCGGCTCCATGGAGTGTGGTTCCCCGTCGGTAGCATGGCAGCTGGCCTACTCACCTACGGACTAACGATGAACTTCGAAAAACATTGGATCGGTATTGCATTCGGTTGGATCATGGTGAATACCGGCTTGGTAGCGAGTATTGTGTAAGTTGTCTGTCCGGAATGTTTGGATGATGCTAACGCACTGCAGGGCGATTACCGCGTACGCTCTCGAAAAATATCCCGGCCAGGCCACCTGTGTCTCGGCCATTCTGAATATGTGGCGCACCTGCGGTGGGTTTACCGTGGGCTATTTCCAGCCGGCTTGGATTGCGCGAAACGGGCTGGGCCTGGTATTCGGGATCCAGGCTATTATAGTGGTGGTGGCCACGATCTTAACAATCACGCCTGTGTTCCTGCGCGAGCGTGGTAAGGGACGACTGGAGGATACCGAGGCTGAGACTTCAGAGACTGCGTGAGTCAAAACAGTCACGAACGACATGACTTGTAAATGAAGCGATGGCTTGTAACTAAATACGTAACCGTGGATATACGCAGCGGGCAAATGTTTGAATCATGTAAATTTTCATAGCAATGATACCTAAATTCCCAAGACTATTGTCTGTCTTGCTTGTCAGCCCCGAGGGGATCGGCACGAATGAATATCGCTCGTATACAATAAATGCAGCGAATGCAAAAGGCAGGGACGTCCTGTCTGTCCAGCAGGTGTATGGTGTTCCAAAGAAACGCCCCGGTACAACGCCTCGCAAATGATCTCATTGAAAGAGAATGATGAAAATGACAATGAAAAGAAGGATAAAGGCAGAAGGTGACTGAAAGAAAGATGAGAGAAATATGTGCAACGAAGGGTATGTATATACAAAAGTAAATGATGGAAAGAGGTCATGAAAATGACTTAGTTGAAGATATACTCAACCTGGGGACAAGATGACTGGAAGGTATTCAACAGTTTTTGGACACGGCGGGGAATCCAGCCGGAGGATGTTCCATTGCTGCGGACACCGTGCAAGGTAGTGGCGGCGTGCTTGCAAGTGCTCTCACCGTGATGGAAAGAATATTGTAGGCATTCAGTATTCTGCATGCAAGCGTCGGCGCATGAGTCGACGGAGGGAAGAGTGGGTTCATCGAAGACAATTTCAGCCCCCGAGAGATTATCCCAGTCGTCAAGCTGAGAAAGGGTTCCATTGTGGACGTACTCGCGGTACACGTCGGCGTGTAGCAGCAAAGCATTCTTGCCACTCCGGAACCACCCTCGGTCGAACTGCCACAACTCCTCGATATCATCAGGGTTCATGTGATGGTACGAGATCACCGGGTAGCACCAAGGCTGTCGGCCAAAAGCCTCGGAGAAGTGGTCGACCTCCCATGGCCGAGAAGTCATCATCATGGGCCAAGCCCAGGTCAAGTAGACGTGCGTGCCTTCAAGGGCCTTGGCCAGAACACAGTCTCCCGCCCATTCGGTAGCCGTCATTTGCTCCAATTCATCCGAAGCCTCGATCTGGTAAGTGTGTAGGCGGTTCATAGCCTTGTTCGATAAAATGACGCCAGAACCACCGTATCCAAACAGAATCTCGCCAATCTGCATGGGGCTACCGAGGTAGTAACTCCGTGTGTGATCCAGATGTGCAAGCCAGTTGACCAGATTCTGCCAAACAATGTACGTATCGGCCTCGATGAAGATGAACCACTTGGCGTCGGGCATGACTTGCAGGGCTTCCTCCGCCATGGGAAGGAACTTCCACTTGTCCAGCTTCCAACCGGGGTTGTTCACCTTGCCGAAGGGACCGTTGGTATCGTCGCCCCAGTCTTCCTCGGTTAGACCTTCACGGCCAACCTCCTGCAGACGTTTATAGAACTCGAACTCCGGCTCCTTGTCCATGGTGGTTTGAGACACATTTTGCAAGACATCATATGTGCGCACGCCATTGATGACCTCTTCATAATCCGAAAAGACTGCAAAGTGCGGCACACACTGGAGGCCAGTGCGCAGCTGCACTGGCACTTTTTCCTGGGCTTCTGTTGCACCCGTCTTCAAGATGACTAGCACGTCGTCCATATCACGGCGCAAGTGTCCACATTGGTCTTCCTCGACAGAAATTTTAGGTCCAGAGGGCTGCGGGGGTGGTTGGGTTTCCAAGACCAGGTGGTCTGCGGACTGATTCCAGGGTTCGGAGTTCACGGCGACCGAGGGTTGATTATATGTGTAGAGAACGTAGTAGAGGAGGGTGAAGATAATAAGCGGAGAGCCGATGAAAAACCATCGTCGCGGAGAATTCAACATGGTCGCCAAAGCAGGAGCGAGAGATAAAATCTAAAGGAGTGGATTAGGAAAAGAATGTACGAGAGGCCATACGAGAAGAAAAACGGCTCTCTGTAGAAAGAAAAGTAAGTGAGTGAAGGGATAAAACACAGACGGTGCCTGCTGAAACGTGCAGAAAAGGGACAGGGATCATTGAGAGTGCTCGACTCCCTTTTCGCATTTTCCCCCCATTGCTTGTTGAACGCGACGATCTATGGGGCAAGCGCACAGGCAGCGACCCTATGAGTTGGACAACCGATGACGAAGCGCGGAAGTGATAGGCTAACCACCCGAAAGTATTGGGGATAGATCATCAAGCACGCGGGCCATGAACCAACGAGGCTGTGGGCGGGAGTTCAAGCCTACCCGCTGGCCCCACGCTAGCGTCATCGGTTGCGGGCTTTTTGACGCAGCGCAGGGAAATGATCGACCGGTAGGCGGTAGGGAGCAGGTGGGAGTGGGGAATCAGTAACTGTGGTTCAATCTCAACTGCCGATCTGGCTGATCAGGGGGTTTCAAAGGAGTTAGAGGAAAATGGAAAGAGGGGAACATTGAATATCAAAAGGATTAAAGTTCAATATTGGGGTGACGGAAGTGGCTAAGCCTAGGTACGAAGTTTAAATCAGACTCAAAGCACCAAATTCATCTGAAACGAGGACCACAATAGGGGAAGATGTCAAAGAGATCACTTGATTTGATTTCCAAGGTTATCGTGGTTGGCTTGAATGCCTGGGTCACGTGTGTTTCATCTTGACACACACATACGTATGTAGTGCACATTGTACTGAAGTACTAAAGTAAACCTATGAACAAGAAGTATTAGATGATAAGGGCATGGTAGATTCTTTCAAATGATGTGATGAGAGTATATACAGAATACCAGTTCTAATGCTTCGGATCTGGTGAATTTCAGGGTCCAACCCTCTGATCGGTACATACTTGAT
This sequence comes from Penicillium sp. S1602, assembly GCA_023626355.1. Taxonomy (NCBI): domain Eukaryota; kingdom Fungi; phylum Ascomycota; class Eurotiomycetes; order Eurotiales; family Aspergillaceae; genus Penicillium; species Penicillium sp. S1602. The sequence goes on along the minus strand of JAMAGW010000049.1, from coordinate 64,286 downwards.
ACAGTAGAGATCCGCAAGGTACCTACCAAGTCAGGCTACAGATCCATCGAGGTATGGATTCATCATTTTCACACACACCAAATGCATTCCAACGTTACTTCGCTGTTTCACCTACAAAATTACATTCCAAAACTGTGGCTAAGCTGGTCATGATGCCATCAATTGATTGTTTGACAGATGTCACGTGCCAGGACTCGATATATTTACATGCCAAGATGAGATCCTTTTTAAGACTGCATCAATAATGTGAATCCCAAAAGGGAAAGAGCTTGGGCAAAGGCCAAAGGACATTCATGTCCGTGAAACCTGCTCCCTCAGTCACCAAGAAGGTAGGGACTCGTCAATCCCGCCAATGGTGTTCCTCCGTCGGAATGGGCGGGGCGGGAGTCGTGATTGTGCCGTGCTGCCGCGCGATGGTTAACTGGCCATGGAGATGGTTTTCCAGAAACCGGCTGAGACACGGCTGCCGAGTGGGACGATTGTGGGTCGGCCCGAGTTGGTGCAATATGTACGAGTGAACCAAACAGTCCCAATCAACCGTTCATAGTCTTCTCTGGGACCTCTTGGAACATTTCGGGAAAGAATCCTGGGGGTGGCCAGATGTCCGCAATGGATGGTGGATGTACCAGAGGTTGTGATCCAACCAGTCGATCAGGATCGTGGCAGAAGGCTTGGAAGGTACTGTCGTCCAAAAATCCAAAATCTTTGAGGCCGGCCTCGCGGTTATTAGACCACTCAGTGGTGTCCAAGTAGGCTAGATCTTTGAAAATCGCGTCAAGATCTCCGTTTCCGGCTGGGTTGAATCCCATATCGCTGGTCGGTCCGGGCCGATCACTGGTGCGAGGCTTCCCCATCATCGGGTTGGAGGTGGCCGAATCTGGAGTATGTGGTTGTGGGTGAGCGCTACCGGGCGGATACATCACATCAGGTCCACTGCGAGGGGTTACTTTATCTGAAAGAACTGAATGTGCATCCATCGGTGGCGGTGGCGGTGGTGCCTGCTGCAAGGGCACGTCCATCATGGACATATCGGTGTTCTCCATAACGGTGTCCTTGGGGGTCAATGACTGACCATCGACCGGAATGCTAATACCGAGAATAGAGGAAGCATAGCTCCCTTGGTCATGTGGAAGCATACCGCGTGCACCGGCCGGCTGCATGGGACCAAGGGGTGCACTTCCGGGCATTGCAGGGGGAACAACGGCTGGGAATCCTGGTTGCGATCCAGGATAGTCATGGGGTTGCTGCCAGCGCTCCATCGAAGAAACCAAGGAACTATACACTGGCCATGTCGGAACTAGCGCAGACGTCTTTTGTTGGAACTCTTCGGCCCACTGAGCAAACGGGAAGCTGTCCGAAGAATCCACGGTTTGTCGTAGTGAAAAGGCCTGTTCAGAGATTGTGCGCATGCCAAATTCGAAAATGGGCGGAAGACCACACATGGGGAAGTTTTCCAGATGCTGCGAGATCATCGCTAGTCCCCGGTATAATAGCTTCTTTGCTCCCTCTGTTGCGGGTCGCTGGGTTCGGTGTAGCCCCTGCTCTGCAGGGATAAGGCGCAAATAGAGCCAAAGAAGAGTCGCCACGTAGGTCAAGCCGAGATAAGTCTGATGTGGCAGCAAAGCCGAATGTCGGTCCGGGTATATACTCTCAGGCCCGATCAATCGACATCCAAGAGGTAATCCATCATCCCACTGCTTGAGGTCTGCCACCAGCTGCTGTGCGAAAGAGGCGGGCTTATATCCCATTGCCAGGTTGCGGGAGGTCTTATTGAGTACACTGGCCAATTCTACCAATCGATTGAAGCAGCTCAAGGCTAGCAGCGGACCTCTGCGAGGGGGGTTCTTGCCATGAGCAACACCCGTGGGAGGGAGGACGTCAACCCACGAATTCCATTCTTCTAATCCATCCTCTTCCAAAAGGCCCACTGTTGCCAGGTCATTCGAGGACATTGCCGGGGGTCGGGAGAGACGGAATGATAGTAATGAGTCGATCACAAAGCATCCCAAGAAGACCGCTTTGCCCTGTCTCAATTCATCCGAACGGCGAGTATCTGTCATGGCTCCCAAGCCCATAGCGATGGCCATCCGGACTGCCTGACCACCTAATAACCATGAAGCCGTCCAGTCTTCTAGACCCATATTTACCAATGTAAGTAAGAGTAATGCCTGGATATGACCAAGTTCATAGCGTTCTTTTTCTGAGGGAATAAGATTCCGAGCCACGGCATAGTACTCTTTCGCAAGCGACAAAGCGCCCACCGGACGGGCTCGCGGATCGGATCGGGATTGGGTGATGGTATAGCTCAGGATGGCCCATAACGTGGCATGGTCTCCCGACCCAGGTGATGTTGTCGCCACTGAGAAGGGTGCATTGGCGTAGAGGTAGGAGGCGCGAAGGATGTTGTGTTTCGCGACAATGGGAAACCACGAGTGCGTGGTCGCGAAGTAGATATCGAGGAGCTGTGAGGTCTGCGGTGGCAGCTGGAGGGTATGGGGGCTATTGCTCAACTGGGCGCCACGATTGTCCGGGACCTGCGCCAGGCGAGCTCGTTTCGCGGTTGGGGAGAGGCCTGACGGTCCCACCACGCGTGGTGCGTCGGAACCCAAGGGGGTCATTTCTCGGCCAACCCGAAACCCCCATTGATTATCAGGCCCGTCCCCATAATCTTCATTGGGGTTCCGCGATCGCTTTCCGGTGGTGGTGGGAACTGGTTCGGAGTTCGACAGCATCTTCTCGAGAGCACTGAATAGGCGACTCGTCTTCCACGTCTCATGTAAACTCTCCGAGTTATTATCGTCCGTCCAGACCGACATCAACTTGCCGCGACGACCGGCCGATTCCATTGTGGTTCCCAGCATCGACAACATGGTCTCTTCGAACCCGTCGATATTGCAGATAGACAACGCCCATAGCTTTTCTAGGCCGCGCACATATCCTTCCGGCAGACCTCGTTTCTTCGCATGGGGATCATAGGAGCAGGTTTGGCCCGAGGCCTGACAGGCGGAACAAGTGGGACGAATTCCGTCACATTTGTCCTGGAAGCGCACGGTTAGCCCGGAGACGAGAGTGCGAACTCGATTCGCAAACTGACCTTTTTACTGCGACAGCGGTCGCATGCTCTCGAGACCCTCTTCCGCCGAGGGGCTTTATCGGAGCCCTCATCCATGAAGAGGGTTAGTTTAGGTCAAGATACATGCCATGTGTTCTCGGAATTAGATGAAAGCGCGACTCGCTGAGGAGTCAAATATAAAACCGATGGGATCGAGAATCCCGTAGAACGGAAGATCTAGAACGGAAAAGCGAAACGGGGTTGAATATATTAAAGATTTGGCCGAATGCGATCGGAAAGAAAGGTGGATTACGCAAGATGCCAAAGCTGGAGTTGAAGGTCACATCCAACCACCAAACAGGGGAAAGCTGAGTCAACCACTCCCCCAAAACTCGGTTCTAGAAAAAAGAGAAAAAAAGTAAAATAAAATCGATTTTTCAAAAGGGTACGTAGAGAGTAATTGTGGAAAACAGGGACATGAGCATGAGGGTCCTACAAGGAAGGTATCGGGTCGCGACCCGGGTACTGACTTCCCCACGTCCCCACGCGTGGGAGTGTGGGAAAGTACCGTGCATATACTACATAGTATAGTTCATCCTTTGATGTACTTGGTACTCGAGGAGATGATATTATGGCGAGACAAAAGGAACCTTGAATATATCCAGCTCATCATTTTACTCTACATCTCTCTCTACCTGCTTTTCTCCCCCGAATTCCAAGATGATTCTCTTGCTCTAAATCGCCGACCATCGGCAGTTTAATCTTATAGTTAACTATAGATACTGATCTATCGAGCATTATTGCCCCACGAAACCCACACTCGTTTTCGTTTGGACTCGCAAGATCCGAGGATCATTGAACATCAAGCTATTTCAGATCGTCTAAAAACAGAATACCTGCAGGGGCACTGCCCCGATTGACGAGGACCTGCCCCGGCATCCCGATCCCCACGGATAACCCGGCGGCTCCCCGATTACTCTTTCCAGCTCCGTCGGGATGGATCCGAGTTCCCAGTGCTTAGCATCGCCAACTGATGGCTGTCCAGATCATATGTGGCCTCCCTAAAGGTGCCTAAAATGTTTCCATCGCCATCATATTCCCTCAATTCGGCCTTTCAATCAAGCTACGCTATGTATATCTGCAAGCCCAACTAGGCTCCATCCAAGTTGGGCCTGCACGCCGACTTTAATTTTACCTGTCAGTCGGGATAAGACTTTTGCCGCACAAAAAATTCAGAGACCCATTGAGTATAAAATCGTTTACGCGGATTGTATACCCACCTGATCCAGTTTGCGTGCAGTACTTGGCCTCCTTCTATTCCTAATTAGGCTGTTCTTCCCTGATGTCAACAATAGATCAGCCCCATAGCTGCTGCCTGGTTGACCTGCTAGGCTAATCTATGAACCTGATATATCAGGGGCTGGTGACGTGGAGTCGGATAGGCAATAAAGACAAAGACAATATCCACATGACATAGATTGGAACCCACTTCTGACATGTCTTAAGTGCGCCAACTTCGAGTTTAACATCTTGATCACAACTTGGAAATCAATATGGCTACGCCGCCTGGAATGTGCTTTTTATGGCAACTCTGTTCACAGAAAGCGATACTCTCATTATTGACCATAATTCTATGATACCTATATACCCTATATACCCTACCTAAGTAGGTATATAAGGATATCCCGATACTTTACCTTGGAAGAGATCTTACCTGGTTCAATTGGCCTTTCGATACAACGTTCAATTTTTCCAAGATTGGCTCACATTCATCTCCGACTGTTCAGTCGAAAACGCATGAAAGTATTCAGTAGTGGAAGCACAGACCAAGGCGATAACACGCCGAGGCAATTTGCCCGGCGGTGTGGGAACCCCCCGAGCTTTATTTTCTTTTGATTGACTCCGTCACCAACTCTTTGATCTCCGAGGCTAATGAATTGGCGGGACTATCACAATCCCTCATCTATGCCTGGGTTTTCAGATCCTGCAGATTTGGTGGCTGCTGGCTGGAGGAAACGCAAACGAGATCATGAAGACTCCGCAACATTGGTTCGGCCGTAAGTATTTGTCTGATCCCTGGGTTTGAATCGAATATCCTTTCGAGACTTTGATCACTAATGAAAAATCAAACAGCTCAACGTTTGCGCCATTCCGAGTAGATCGTTCTGACCGGGATACCTGTTTGTTGCCCCTATCTCGACATCCAACGGAGACTGGCGATCACTCCTTCCGGCCGCGCTGTTTACCTCGCAAACGCCGACACGTTCAGGCCCCCTATCTCACACTTCCCACCCATCAACAATCCTCTTTTCTCTCCCCCAGTGTCTACGCCTCAGCTCAGGGCTCCTATTCCCCACCCGTGTCTCCCAGGACCGTCCCTATCTCCTACCAGTCTACTTCGCCCTCCGCACTTCGTCCCTGCCACATCTGCCACCGCCGTCCCACAACGCGACAAGTCCTGGATGCATATGCAGACTGCGATCTCTGCGGTGAACGAGCATGCTTCATCTGTCTCCGCCAATGTGACGCTCTCGCCTGTCGTGGCACCCATGGGCGCTCAGGGATCCCTGGCGAATCAGATATTTACAGCCCTGAGGGACCGTTTGATCCCGAAGGCACAGATTCCCGAAGAAAGATTTGCTCGAGCTGTGCGGTGGAGGGGATAACTGAGACTGGCATGGAAATCGTTCAGTGCCTGGACTGTGTCCGCGGCCATTCTGCAACCTGGCCGGCTGGCTCTATGGCACCTGGATGGACCTTGGATGCCATGAATCATGACCGTATGATTGGATAATCCCGATCATTTCATCTGCTATGCCCATTCATGAATTACGGGGCAGATGCTCGGCTTTGAAACTTTTGGTATCATGAAAATGACATGAAAACGACCCCTACGACATTACTATTTGACTTGACGGATTTTGATTGTTTTTCTACTGGCGTTGGATCTGTATGCATAAGGCCTGCACCTGGTTTCTTTACTCTTCCCTTTCACTGGATTATTGGGGAGGGGTTTTGGTTTTCATGGCATCATATTGTGCATTTATTGTCCTTTTATTTCGTTTCATGGCATGGCATAGTGATACCAACACAGGTTACATTAATTAATGAACATTCAATGGTATCCTGGAAATTAATAGTGATGATAGATGCAGGTTCATGAGATACAATGTATGAAGATAGGCCTCAAATATCGATGCTGATCGGGTATAACATAAAAAGACCAAACCATGTGATCCAAGACCCGTTCCGGAGGACTTCTACTTTTCTTCCCTCGGGTTCAATTCACCGTCCAAACCGCATTTGAGCTCCAGCGTAGTGCCACAAACCCCGCATGAAACCTTGGTATTCCACAGCCTCTCCATATCCGGCTACTCCGTGGCTGCGATCCCCGGTGCAGTACATCTCGGTGAGGCGGATCTGCCATGGCGGGTATCCGTCCAATTTCAAGTATGGTCCAAAAATCAGCAACAGATCAGGCTCGGGACTAATGATGTTGGCTGGGACACGATCCGACCTCCCCTCGGGCTGGAGTGGCTGGGAAGTAATTTCGCTGAGTTCTGCATCAACTAGCTCTGGGGTGATATCCTCCGGAGACAGCTTTCCATTCTGGGACATCTCGGCCAGGGTCTTGGTCAGATCCACCATGGTCTCGCGGCCATCGGTGGCGGAGAGAAGAAGAAGTGTCAGGGGAGGCGCCTCGGACTTGGAATCAGAGGTGGAACCGTAGACGGCATGGTGGGGTGCAAAGAGCTGCAAGGAAGGCTGCTGCGAGGGTGAGCCGTAGTAGGATGCGAGCTTGGTGGTGATGATTTGATGCAGAGCTGGAATACAGGATTTCAAGGCACCTGGTTTCATAGAATTCTTCAATCAGTATTCTTCCTTCTTTTCCCCGTGGAGTTTGAATAAGTCATGTCAGGGAGAGTATACCTGTCTTCTCATATATACTGAGCTGCGAAATCCCCGCACAAGCACTCCAAGCCGTCAATTCAGCCACCTCATCCATCAAGACCGCCAACGCATCGTCCTCGGTCCGCAATGTCAAAATCACACTGAGGTGCTGGGGCAATCGTTTCAATCCCCGGACATCCTTGCGGATCAGCTCCGGTGTACGGTGGTGGTGGTAGACGACGGCGAAGACTCGATCGACAACGGCATGGTAAGCCTGGAGCAAGCGCACGATGATGCCAAAGATGATGTGAGTGAGAGCGTAGGTGAGGTGATGAATCTGCGACTTGAGGAATGTGCGGATTGGCGTCCTGCGAGCCTTCTGGCGCCGCGAGTGGGATGAGGAGTTCGCGGTCGATGCTCTGGACCGTGTCTGGGGCAAGTCGGCAGGATCGGGCAGGTATGGCTTGATCAAACTCTCGCGATCTGCAGCGGAGAGATTATTGCCGCGAGAGCGGATCTCTGCGCGCAAGATATTGCGCTCTCCTTGAGTGACCATGTCGATGGGGGAGTTTGAGGGTTCTAAAGAGTGAAAGCGGGAAAAGTTGGGATCTGGAGAAAACGGTTCTGCAACGTATACTCTATACTAGCTTGTCTGCGGTCCCATCAATCCTACTGAGTAATTTTAGAAAGGCCGTGATTTCATGCAATGTGGTTGTTTGAGTTAGTCAAATATCTTACATTAGATTGTTGCCTAGGAATGCGTATCTGCGTGCAGATGTAGGTCCATGCTTCAGGCCAAGGTGTTCATTGTATTTATACCAATGGCAGTGGAAAGCCTAGATCATGCATTACACTCAATATTCTCTCCATGTGTAAGTTGATCGTAGTATTATAGTATTGTGCTTTATCTACGTGAAGTCATCTCATGGTTCATGTAAATCAGTCGTTGTCAATCGTGGCAATAACCCAAGGTTTAGCTGTGGCATTTACCCGCGACAACTCCGACTTCTTGTTGCGCGCATCCCAGCTTTCCCCGGATTGTTCAAGCTACAGACACTTTCACCCACCAAAAGGATTGGAGCTGGTCAATTTGAACTCGCCTCTGGTTCAGGGCCCATGAAGCCCCTGCAATCGCCATGATGCCCGACAATGCATCCATAGTCTCCTCCAACCCCGCCCGCACCGTCTTCCCCAAGGGCCCTAGCTTCTCCCTCGAGGACTTCTCCGGCCGGGATTTTATCGTCAAGGAGTTTATCGAGGCTTTGTCCGACACTGCTATCTCCGCACGTCGCTCAACGCTGGGCACGACCCCGGCCAACCAACCATTCGATCCGAAACCCCTCATCCGCACATTTGAAAGTGCCCAACGACGTTTGGGTGAACTCTCGGGGGACCTGGAGATTCGAGAAAATGAACTCTCCGCGGCGGTTCGTCGGGCAGAGGCCCAGCATTCGCAGAACCTCACCTCACTCGGTCGGAAGCTTCGACAAGCTATTGATTCATTCCAACAGCTCGACACCTCGCTGAACGGGCCCGGACTTGAGAGCACCGGGGGCACCGGAAACATGGCAGTGGAAACTGGACGGCGATTGGAGGAACTGGACCGACAACGCCGGCGAGCTCTGGACGCCCACTTCTTGCTCGAATGCTGGGACGGGGTTTGTAATCGCGGGGAGATCTCGCTTCTGGAGAACCTGCGACGAACGGGTACGGCGGAGGCCAAAGTACGATCTGCACATATCGCGCGACAACTGCTGCGGATCAGTCAACGGCTGGATCCTCAAAGCTGGCAGCAGAACCAGAGCTCATCGACCAATGGGCACCATGGCGGCAGTTCTTCCTCGGAGGACCTGCACAGTGGGAACAGTACACCGCGTCGGAATACAAGGGAGATTATTGAGAAATTCTCCGAAACTCTGGAGAAGGATCTATTGAAACAATTTGATGACTTCTATCGCAAGGCCAACTTTGATGGTATGAAGGATTGTGCAACCGTGTTGCAAGACTTCAATGCCGGCTCCAGTGTGATTGCTCTGTTCGTCAATCAGCATCAGTTCTTCATCGAGCGTAGCCAACTGATGACGGAGGAAGTCGGTGGGGATGCGGAATCATGGGAGAGGATGGCCGATCCCGATGCTGAGCTTCCGGGGGTGGAACCCAGTCTGCAGTCATTGCTCGATGAGGTCAAAGTGGTGGTGCAGGAAGAATCTGCGATTATCAAACGTGCCTTCCCATACTACGAGCAAGTGCTTGGAAAGTTCCTTCAGCGCGTGTTCCAGCAATCCATCCAGCAACGATTGGAAATGGTCCTCGAAAAGGCCGGGGGCGTCTCCTCTCTGGCGTTTCTACGATGCTTGCAGAGCTCCCGGGGCTATATCAGTGCCTTGGTTGATGACCTGAAGGCGCATGGATTGACTGAGCATCCCGATCCAATTTCCTCCCAAACTGCACTCCTACTGGATCAACAGCTGGAAGAATTATTCGTGCCCTATTTTGTGGGGTCCTCTTACATCGAGCGCGAGAAACGCACGCTCGAGGATCTCTTTAATGCCCTGCTTTTCAGATTTACTAGCTATCAGGCTCGCCGCAAGAAGGCCGCCACCACCTTCATGGCTTCCCTGTCTCGCCCGGCTACTGAACTGCTGTCCACCACTCGTGATGCGTTCATCGCTCGGCTAGACTCGCCAGATGTGTCTCCCTTTCAACGAAGAACGCTGCTTCACGTCGCCAGGCTCGGTGATCTCCCTGACACCGTGCGGCTGACGGAAATCAAACTCACCGACGAAGATGGTCTGCCCAACTTGGGTGATGCGAAGCGCATGCTGAAGTGGCTGGCGGAAGCAGTGGGTCGGGGGCTGGAGCTGAGTGTCAACGCTGACACGCACAAGGATGTGTCGGCTCTGCTGACCTTGCTGCTGCTCACTATGGGCGAGGGATATGTGGATGTCTGCCTCGACGCTGCCCTGGAGGCAGCCACGGCCCAAGAATCCGGCAAGAATGAGCCAGACTTTGGGTACCTGCCCTCCGTTCGCACCACGATCAGCATCACTACGTTGATGGTGATGTGTGTGAATGCCGTTCTTCTGCCCTTGGCGGCGGGAAGTATCACTACTCGTCGGGACATGGAGAAACGGACCAGCCAGGCCACTTCCCGATTTGAGGATAAGATCAATACCATCGAACAAAAGACCATTGACGGTACACTCGCGTGGGTGGGGCGTTTGCTCTCTGGTCAACGAAAGAACGATTTCCGACCTCGGGAGGGTGACAATGCCACATGGCTCGAGATGCTGCAGACACCGGTACGTGTTCCCTGATATGATGGATCCAAAAGACAAACGCAAACCCAAAGCAAAAATAAATGAAAAAAAAAAAAAAAAAAAAAAAAAAAAAAGTAAAAAGGAGTTCTTGACTAAATGCTGACTCGTCCTAGACCTGTGCATCGATCTGTACGTTTCTCACGCGACTGCACAACATTGCTCGTACCTCGTTGCCCTCCAGCGGGGCCAATGTGCGGCAAGTGTTGACGGAGATTGCCTTGGGGACACGCGGACTCCTGCTGGAGCATTTCAAGCGGTTCGCCGTCAGCGGACCGGGTGGATTGATGGTGACCAAGGATATGACCCAGTACGCGGACCTGCTTAAATCGTGGGACATTGACGAAGAGATCAAGGCCCCTGGTGGCGCGCTGGACGTGCTTTTGGAAGTCGGAAATTTGTTTGTCATTGGTGTGGAGGCGCTCCGTGAGCGTATCCGCGGCGGCGCCGCCAGTGGCACTGGACCTGGTTCCAGTCGAGGCTCCGGACCCGAGGCCAAACTCAGTGTTATGGAAGTACGAGCGTATGTGTCTCGTCGGGAGGATTCGAATACCCTGGCTCTACAACAAGTACTCAATGCTCTGTGAGGCATAATGTAATGGAAGTATAATTCCCAAGTTTGTTCTAGAACGTCCTCCCTAGTAAGACCTGTCATATGCTCCAAAGTCGTGGGGAAGTACAGTTCAATACTTTTTTTTTTTACTTTTGCTCTTTGTCTTTTTTCTCCTTTTTCTTTGGTTTTGACTTTCGGAAGAATATACCTCGGAAAGCGGCGCTATGAGGTAAACGGTTTGGGGAATTACTTGCATCACACTAGAGGACCGATGTGGCTTACTTTCTTTGTTTTGTACTCGTAGGATTTCCACTAGTCTTCCCAGTGGATCCGACAGCTCTCATCTTATTTCCAGTCTCAACATGTATATACAATCCGATGGTTTGACTGTTCACGTTGCTTTTGATTCAAATGTCCAGTTCCCGACGGGATTGCCTCAACAGGACCCTGACATATCTCCGATCTAGGAGGCTGACGTGTTTCAGATGATCGGGGTTTCAGTTCGCGCCAGTACAGTAGGGCTGGGAAGATCAGATGGAGAAGCCTGGAACCAGTTAGAAAGATATTCTAGTCAGACCTAACAGTACAGCTGCATCTTTCCTGTAATACGAAGTACGGTGAATGCTTTCCATCTTCGTGATTGGTTCCCTCCTTGCCGCTCACATTCCCTGGAGCCCCAGTCACACAAGGCTGTGGACTTTAATCTTGTCTTGTCCAACATGAATCTGTATGTCTCTGCTCTGTACATGTGCATGTCTGTTGACTGCAGAGCAAACCCCTTCGCTCGAACCCCTCAGGAACCGGTTTCTCCGATCTGTGTGGGATCGAAGCGTTCATGACTGGTCATATTTGATGAAAGAAGTCAAGGCTCCACATTCAAGGTGACAGGTCTGGGAATAGATGTCCCTGTCACATCACAGGGTCTGTGCACTTGGCGATTGGACCTACGCTGGCTCCAATCGTGGCGGGGTTTAGGTTGTGTGATCAGGTCGAGGTTTCTTTGACATATAATTCATCTCGCCCAACGGGTCGAGTTCTCGAGTTCTTTGAGCTTTGGAAGCTTGGACGTTTGCACCTGAGATATATAGTTCTCGACCGATCCAGCTATCGCAGTGACCTCATCTGTTCCGTGGATCTGCATCTCATTCCTTTTTCTGGTCTCCTTTCGCTTCTCTTTTCCTGCAGAGCTTGATCTGAATGGTATTCAACTCGATCTCGAATCGAGTTCACGATGCAATTGCCGGAGGAAATTGACTCGTTACCGCCCGCCGTGAGACGAAAGGTGAAGTGAAAAATACCGTTTCCTTCCCCCTTTTCACCGTTTTTTTCAACCCTTGCGGGATCGACTCGATAGTGTGATCGATAGTGTCGGACTTACTGATACGATTCGAGAAACTTTCCTCTCTCTCCACTTGCATATCCCTTGTGGTTTACCCTTTGTTGATCTTCTACTTCTTTGGTTCCTTTTTGTTCTTTTTTGTTCTGTCTCTTTCTCTTGTTTTGGATGATTTTGCCTTTTTATGATTTTTACATTTTTTTGGTCTTTGGTGTTTGGTTCCCCCTGAAATTCATTAGAACCCGCCAATACCCGCACTATCACCCATGGCGCTGTCGGTGCCTTGCCCGCATTGGCGCACGGGAGACCGTCTCCACTCTCATACTCCACTTGTTCATGACTGACCCGAAACAGTTCTTCTCGAATGTCGAGCGCTTGCGCATGAGGTTAGGCCAGGAAGCCCCTGGGGGCTCCACGTATGACTATCATCATAGTCGGGCCTATCGGACGAATGCTCACGGGCCACCCCTCCACCGTGGGCTTCGAACCGTGACAAGGAGACGAGGTCTAGAGAAACGTTCTGCATCTCCCAAAAAACTGCGCAAACCTGGTTCCCTCCAATTGGCCTACCTGGTTGCTCAGGCTGACTCGCAATGCTTTCACTCTCTCCCCGCTAAGATCCAACAAAAGCTTTTCTCCCCTGAGGAACGTTGCCGTCTCCGTTGTGCCTATCGCGACAGTGTGATTCTGGACGCGGCCGACGAGGCCTTTTATCGTCGCGACCAGGCTCGTCGTCAATTATCCACCGACTCCCTGTCCTCAGCGGCGACGTCTGGAGACCATCCTGCCTCCGTTTTTTGGGAATCGGATTCCGAATCCGTTGACGAGAACCAATCCTCCAAGATGGATGAGACCATCTATGACAGCTTTCGATGGCTGGATGGAGATGGAGATCTGGACTTGTCCCTAGACGAGTACCATGCCCACATTGCCGATGCGGCTACTCATCAAGGAAAAGCCTGGCGTCGTCCTTCCTTTCGCCGCTCTTTATCTTTCTCCACCCATACATCTTTGAAACCCCGACAATCTACATCAGTCCCGCCACGAAGCATCCCCCCAAGCCAATCATTGCCCCCGTTTGCGCCTTTGGTCAATCGTAACTCATCCTCCCGCCCGGCATCTCGTCATCAATCTAGCCAACATGCTCCGAAATCCTCCACCTCTAGCATTGACCCCTCTGCACAATACTATCAAGATCCGGACGCTCGCTTGAAACTGCGGGTGTATTTGGCATCCCCTCAAAAGTTTGATGAAGCGATTGAATTCGGCTTCCCATCCTTGGACCACAACAAAGAAAATATGACCCCGGAGCCACCTTCTCCCGTCCCAGTCTCGATCAATTCAGAATGCGCCGGCACTTTTTTCGAGGAGGACGATGGCACAATGGTTGGCAGTCCGGGTGGATCAGTCTTGGAAGCACACGCACCTTCAATAAAGTCCCACCCACGGGAGAGCCCACGGCCATCGGTGGATACGCCGTCGCTGTTACAAAGACGCCAGTCTTTCTTGCCTGGGTCCAAATTGGGTCCCCAGCGACTCCCAGGAAATCGGGAGATGACTCTGAAAATGACGTTGACCCGACCTGATCTCCGGACCGAGTCTCCTACGCCGTCCCAATCCCCCCAAGAGGATCCTCTGCAATTGGCCGCTCTGCCGCCTGCCGATCGCAACCAACACATCTGGGAGGATCTGGATGATAATGAAGGCGTGGTCAAGAAAATGTGGCGCAAATTGCGCCGCAGAGCTTAGACCTCCATTCACTTTTTTTCTCCTGCTGGTCTTGCATCACTGGATTATGACTCTTTATTCTTATTCGTTCGTTCAGCGCTCGAACACCGTTGATTCCCCATTTTTATACTCCTTTTCTCTTCATTCTTGATGGTGCCTTGCTGAGGCCGGTTTATACATCTTCTGCATTTGGGTTTAGCGTTGGTTTGGCTTTTATTTCCCCCATGAAGCAGATTTGGAGGTTTTGACCTCCGCCCATTCGTGTATCTAGTATCTATTTTGAGTTCGCAGCGCCTTGTATATATTCTTCATTTGGCTGCAGAATATCACAATGCCCAACTTGCATTGGGGTCTAACCTCGACTATCCGACTAGTAAATCGTAATCCATGCCATTTCCTGAACAGATCAATGCGGTATACTACTGGGAACCAAAGGTACAATACGTAGGTACCCGCTGATAGACCGATAAGCCTTCACGTGACAGGATAGCTCCCCAAGGCTGAGGCCACGACGGGCTCTCCCTCATACTTCAAACTATCATCATTCGCATTTCAACATTGTGCTTTGTCGAATCCCCTAGGGCTGGACCAGCTCACATTGCATTTTATCAACCCATCCGCATCACCCACTCGCCATTTACTTGATCCCGCCCTCCGGATCGGCCCGCAGGCAGCTAGACTGCTTGACCCCCAAACCGACATCCCCATTCAGATGCATGAGTATCAGCGGTCATGATACCTCGGTGGCTGCTGCTCGTTGTCGGTCTGCTGCTGGCTTTGACCGCACAGCCGACCGCGGCGAAGGGGGACAAACCAACGGCCACGGCGACGGAATTGACCCATTCTCCAAGAGGCCTGTTCTATTTCGAAGGGTCCAACACAATCGTCTTTCACGATGAAAGTACGCGCAATGTCCATATCTCTGTCGACGGTGGTGAGGAGTGGGAGGTGGTCAAGGGCGACGATGGAAGCATTCAAGGAAACGCAATCATCATCTTGCCGCACCCATGGGACAAAAACCGCGCCTACATCATTGGCCGAAGCGGCACGCACTGGATCACCACTGACCAGGGTAAAACATGGAGATCTTTTGTGATCAAGGCACCTCCAATGGTCTTGCGTAGTGCCATTCCGTTCAGTTTCAATGGTTGGGACCCCAGCAAGGTTATCTTCATGACCGAAGAGTGCTTCATCATGGGGTGTATGACACAGTCCTTCTACACAACTGATGACTTCAAGACCATCACTCCGCTGCGCGAAACAATCCTGGAGTGCTCCTGGGCAGCGAATACCCCCCAATTTGGTCAAGACCTCGATGTGAAGGAGTCCCTGGGAGACCGGATTCTCTGTGTGGTACCCGGGCTGCGATCCGCCGATCGCTCGGAACGTTTGGTGTATTCTGACAGCTTCTTCCGCGATGACGTGGAAGGTACGGAGGTCAAGCTGAACCGTGGACTGCCTGTCAGTGCCGTGCAGATCAAGGTTCGCTCGGTCAAGAAGTATATCGTTGCCGGTGTTCAATCGCGAGGTACCACTGAACAGGCCCTGTATGTGAGTGACGACTCTCACGAATGGCACCGCGCGGAATTTGGTGGACATAAGGTCGAGAAAGATGCGTATACGTTGCTGGAGAGTACAAACTATAGTATTCAATTGGACGTGCAGACCACATGGCACGAAAACCGCATCGGTGTACTCTTTTCATCCAATTCGAACGGAACATATTTCTCCCCCAACATCGAACATACCAATCGTGATCTTAACGGACTGGTCGACTTTGAGAAGGTTGCTGACATCCAAGGCATTGTTATCGTGAACACGGTCAGCAATTGGGAGAAAGTCGAAGAGTCTGACACTGAAGACAAAAAGCTCGTCACCAGCATTAGTTTCGATGATGGGAGAACTTTCCAGTCACTCAAAGTGGAAGGTGACCGACTGCATCTGCACTCCATGACTACCTATGACTCCCTGCGTAAGTTGGGCTCTTTGGGCCGCATGTTCTCCAGTCCTGCACCGGGCTTGGTGATGGGAGTGGGAAATACGGGTGATCACCTGAAGAAATACTCCGAGGGCGACCTTTATGTCTCCGACGATGCCGGTCTGCATTGGCGGAAAGCACTGAAGGGCCCGCATCGGTTCGAGTTTGGTGATCAGGGCGGCGTGATTGTGGCTGTTAGCGATGACGGGGACACCAAAAAGGTCCAATACTCCATCGACCATGGCAAAGAATGGGAGGATCTCGAGCTGAAGCACAAGATCAAAACTTCTTTCCTCACGACGACCCCGGATTCGACGAGCCTGAAATTCTTGCTCGTGGGCAAGAAGAGCGATGGCAATGGAGATCTCATTTACTCCATTAATTTCGAGGGTCTCCATGAGCGCAAGTGTACCAAGGACGATGTTGAGACATGGCCTGCTCGGGTGGACGAGAATGGCAAAGCAGACTGTCTGATGGGCCATAAGCAGTTCTTCCAACGCCGAAAAGCCAGTGCCGATTGCTTCATGAAGAACGAGTTCAAGATGGACCCGCCCATCTTTGAGAAATGCAAATGCTCCGCCGAGGACTTTGAGTGTGACTACAACTTCCGGCGCTCTGAAGACGGCAAGGAGTGCCTGCCGGCGGTGTCTCTGACGGCCCCGGCGGGCAAATGCAAGGACGCCAGTGACAAGTACACTGGCCCCTCGGGCTGGCGGCTCATCCCCGGCAACGCCTGTCTTCGCGATGGCGGCGAGAATCTCGACAAGGAAATTGAGCGGTCATGTGGAAATACCACCACCGGCTCTCCCGTCACCGATGGCAAGGTCCATGCAGGAAAGCCACATGAATTTGCCTCCATCAAAGGCGTCGCCGATTACTTCTACCTGGAACGACAAGCGAGTAACTCTGGAGACGATGAGACCATCTTCATGCTCACCGACAAACTGGAGATGTCCGTCTCCCACGACCATGGCAAAACTTGGGAACAGCCTGCCGCATTGAAGGGTGAAACTGTTCGAGAAATGATCCAACACCCTCACTACACCGACGGTGCTTACTTCATGACCACTTCCAACTGGGTTTACTCGACTATTGACCGCGGGTATTCCTTCCGAAAGTTCAAGCAACCGACAACTTATATCCCAGCGACTATGTCACCTCTGGCTTTCCATGAAAAGTACATGGACTGGATGATCTGGGTCGGCAGTGAGACCTGTGAAGGTAAAGACTGTGTTCTTGATGCCTACTTTAGCAAGAACCGCGGCCATGAGTGGCAATTGATGCTTCGTGGGGTTGGTTCATGCGTGTTTGCATATGATGACAAGCGTGAAAACAGCGAAGAGCTTGTCATCTGTGAGCAATATGCACAGGAGAACAGTAAGAACAACCGGCAGCTGGTCTCCAGTAACTCGCTGGACAATTGGGCGGATAAGAAACTGATCAACGATAACATCGCGCACTTCGTGACCATGAATGATTTTATTGTCGTGGCCACATACCCGACAGAAAAGCACAAGTTCTTAAACGTCACCACCAGTCTGGATGCCCGCGTTTTTGCAGAGGCCCATTTCCCGTTCAATATCGATGTGCCTCAATATACCGTTCTCCCAGGTTCCTCGTATGCGTTGTTTCTGATTGTGCAGCTCAGCACCAAAGAAGGTCACGCTTACGGCTCACTGGTCAAGAGCAACAGCAACGGCACCTACTTTGTTCAAAGCTTAGAGGCTCTGAACATGGATGACCGAGGCTATGTTGATTTTGAAAAAATGGCAGGAATTGAGGGCGTCGCGCTCGCCAACGTCGTCCGGAATAGAGCGGACGTGGATAAAAAGGGAGACTCCAAGAAGCTGGTGTCAGTCATTACCCACAATGATGGTGGCCAGTGGATGCTCTTGGCACCCCCGACTCGCGATGTCGATGGTAACAAGTATGATTGCTCTGTCACCGAGGGTCAGGGTACCGATCAATGCGCACTGCACCTACATAGCTACACAGCGCGACGGGACTGGCGGGATACCTTCTACTCTGGATCTGCCATCGGTCTGATGATCGGGGTTGGTAATGTGGGTGACGCCCTGTCGGACGCCGTTGCCGATGCCAACACTTTTCTCAGTCGGGACGCAGGAATCACCTGGAAGGAAATCAAGAAAGGCCGCTTCATGTTTGAGTACGGCGACGCTGGTTCAGTCATCGTGCTTGTCCGGGAGCACCAACTGACCAACGTGGTCCACTACAGTGTCGACGAGGGCGAGAATTGGAAGGAGTTCCAATTTTCGGAAACCGAGATGATTATTGATGACATCTCGACCGTCCCCTCAGACACGTCCAAGAACTTCCTTTTGTGGTCTAAGTCTTCTAACAAGATCACGACGATCAATCTCGACTTCAGTGGTATCTGGGACCGTCAGTGCGAGCTGGATGAAGTAAACGGCCAGAGCAACGACTACGAATTGTGGACTCCTAGGCATCCCGCCCAGGGAGACAACTGTCTGTTTGGACATATTGAACAATATCAGCGCAAGAAGCCCAGTGCCGAATGCTGGGTCAACTGGCGTGATCCGCATATCCACCGCATTGACGCCGGGAACTGTACCTGCACTCGTGCCGACTTTGAATGGTAAGCAATGGCTCCTAAGTCCAGGGAAATGAGTTTTCTAACCTCTTCATCAGTGACTACAACTACGAGATTCAAAGTGACGGCAGTTGTGCCCTTGTGCCCGGTCTCGCCCAGCCTGATCACAGTTTGCAGTGCCAGAAAAATCCCAATCTGGTCGAGTACTGGGAGCCGACTGGCTACCGAAAGCTCCCGCAGACAACTTGCCAGAGCGGAGAGCAGGACCTTGACCGACAGATTCCCCGACCCTGCCCCAACAAGGAGAAGGAATTCGAAAAGAAGCATGGCATCAGCGGTGTGGGTCTCTTCTTTGCCATTGTCATCCCGATCGCCGCAGCGACGGCATTCGGATACTTCGTGTACACTCGCTGGGATGGCAAGTTCGGGCAGATCCGCTTGGGTGAGGGGTCTTCCGGGTCTCGCGGTTGGTTCGATGGCGACTCCCCCTTGGTCGTTGTGCCTGTCGCCATCATCGCTGGATTGGTAGCCGTGGCCCAGGCGTTGCCGTTGCTGGGTACCAGCCTGTGGCGCACAGTCACTGGATTGATGCGCCGTGGCCGGGGTTCCCGACCTTATGCGACACGTGGGTCCTTTGCTGCTCGTCGGGGCGATTACTCTCATGTGGTGGATGACGAGGATGAATTGCTGGGCACCGATGAATTTGAGGAGGAGGAAGAGGCGTAGGCCTTTCTCCCCTCGCAATGCAGTAATGTTTGGAAGATTTGGACATGGATCTGACTGGAATATGTGACATTATGAGCGCACGGAATTTCTTTTTCTTTTTTTTTCATATTTATTTTGGGTTATCTTCTGTTATGTTTTGTATTGCATATCTCGCTGGGGACAATTTTCTCTTGGCTTGCGATGTATTCTCGAATCACGAAAGATATAGAGATTTTGCTTTGTTCTTCCTTTGATTCACATCATCATCTACTTGTAGAATTTCGTCTTGGCTTCAATATTCCCAGATCTCATTTCGTCTATTCCATACTAGGTCCTACCTCATCTCACATCGCTTTATATTGACTTAAGTGGAGGACAAATGCTCCGGGCCAAACGAATCCGGCAGCAACTAGATCAATGGTTATCACAGAGAATCGGTCAAGAAGAGATGTTAGACGAGAGAGATGACATACCTCATCCATGGTCATGATCTTATAGCCTCCGTCCCTATCATACATATACACCGGGAGCGATGGACCGGTGAACTCGCGAATACTAAGGAGTATCAGTTACTGATCGAAAGAGCACAAAGGAGAGAGAGACATACAATTGCCGACACATTCCACAGGGCGAACCGGCAGGCTTGACATCTGTCGCAACGGCAAGCGCCTTGAACTCCTTATGCCCGGCCACCTGTATGATTACCACATTAGTTCCTGCACATCTCCAGGTTAATGAGTTCAAACATACCACTGCCGTCCCAATTGCCACTCGCTCGGCACAAGTTCCAACGGGGTATGCGGCGTTTTCGACATTGGCGCCGACCACGAACTCGCCGGAGGTAGTCAGGATACATGCTCCCACACGGAACTTGGAGTAGGGACAGTAGGCCGCCTCCTTGGCGGCGATGACCTTAGTGGAGAGGATCTCCAACTCTTGAGCTGTAACTTCAGACATGGTGAGAGTTGTTAAGGGGAAGTTGTCATACATGGAATGCGGGGCCGCGATAAGTAGAAACTCATCCGCACAATCAAAGCCCAACGTTTTCATTAATCTCCCGTTTCGACGTCTACACTTCTTTTCTGTCAATGGTCTTAGCCCAAGAGCATGGATATATCATGAGTCGATATATGATCCTGTGGACTCTTAACAATCCACGCATGGATTCACGCTGGAATATTTCCATACCATCGCGCTGTCCAGTTCAACCTTCTGCCTGCGTGTGTAGAACAGCCCTTCTACACTATGATCAGTGATATGAACTACACTCTTTGCCTTCAATCCAACCAGCATCTTTCTCTATTATCTGCCCTGACACTTACAGTTCCTGATTTGAGGCTCGTTGTTCCCTCCCACCATTGCTTTCGGTATTCGATCTGTCGTTGGCCTCGAATATTGCAAGTGATATTATCCGCCACGGCCTGCGCTTGTTGCACAGCAGAACGAGCATTCTTGATTGAACCAGCCTCTGTGACATCCCCTGCCGCCTATATCTGTGCAGGAATAATCGATTCCACTGTATCGCGGATCCAGCTCCCGGATCCATGAGGGCCTTGAATATAGGAAGCGTATGGAGTAAAAGCTTTCTCGTCGTGGCCATCGACAACACAGATTCGCGGTAGTACCCCGGTAATGTACTGGGTTGGGTTTGTGCCTCATCTCAAGTGCTTATCTATTCGTGCAGATTCCACGGAGACTCCACGGATCGGAAGTGGGGGGATCTTTATTTATTTGATCGAATCCATCCGAAGATCGCAGGATGTGAAGTTGAATTCCGATCAGTAGTGACAGGCAAATATGCATGATTAGTTCTTCTCTCATGGATTCCGGATCGCCATTTATATATACGCTGGGGGCAGAAATCAACATCTATCTATACATTCTTTTCCATCCTATATATCGTCCATTCCGTCACCCAATTCCTCTCCTAGGCCCACTTTCCAATCAAAGCCATGATTCCTGCCCCCAATAAGGTGCAACCAACCATGAACAACAGCCGAGATGGGCGCTTAGTGCGGCACGGATCAAACAGGAAATCTCTAGCGAGAAGCTCCACCAGACCAGTGTAGATCAAGATGCCCGCCGACACGGCATTCAACACTCCCTGAATAATCAACGATACCTTGGAGTCAGGGTTGTAGGTGGTCCGCACTCCCAGGCCAATAGCAATGGAGATCGGAGTGGTCAGGCCGTATGCCGCACACAGGATCCACGGCAGCCAGGTGTGCTTTCCGAAGGGGATAGCAGACATGCGAGCACCAATTCCCAGTCCTTCAAACGATTGGTGGAAGACTAGAACTGGGTAAAGCGTGGTGAATTCTGAGCCTGTCACACCCAGGTTGAGACCGATGATGACCGAGTGGAAGATGATACCAAATTCTAAAAGCAGAAATGCGGATATCTGCTGGCGGAAAGACTTCTCGGCTGTGGTAGAATCTCCCTCCGAGATCCATGTATCCACTCGCTTCTCGGTAGAGGTGGGATTTACGGCCTCCTTCTCGGTATCCGGGGCAGGCTGCACACCCAGGTGGTGCTCATGCTGGACGAAGGCATTGGTGGCATCTTCATCCTTGTGCACGCCGTACTTGTGTTCAACGTAGACTTCTGCCGCTAGATCCATCAGGAAAATGATCACGACGGACGCGAGGACAATTGCCGCACACCAGGAATATTCAGCCCAGTATCCGGACTGGCCAACGCAGGTCTTGGGGCCAATTCGCTTGTATGCCGGGTCTAGTAGATGGATGAAAGCCGTGGCCACAATGACACCGGTTCCAAAGTATCGCGCGAAGATATACACACTGAAAGGGATCTTCCATCCTGGCATCCGCTTGGAAACCACAGGGAAGACCGTAAAGGCCGAAGACACGAAGAGAATCACAAAGATAGAGGAGATACGAGCGCCGAGGTGGCCATTGTAGTCGTTCCCCGAGATGGCCAGGTAGCACAGCACATCTTCTTCACTGGCTGTGTTCAGGTTGACATTTGTCGGATCGAAGGAAGACATGGTGTCGACTCTGAGTGGATTGAAGACAAATATGCATTCTGCCTTCCTGGGTAGACCATCTTATAAACAATATTGGATGAGTACCTTGGAGCTCTCATGAGCGATTTCCAGATGAGTTCCGAGTGAAAAGGAGCCCGTCAAATTGCTGCCTGGCATCGGCAAGCTTTTTTCTGGGTTCAAACTGGAGTTCATAGGGCTGAGTGCCCCACTATGCAGGTTGACCAGGCCTAACGCGCATGCTCCGGGGTCCATAGGGCTGAGGAAGTGGAGTCTTCGGTAATGGATGACATTTGTGAGTCTCATGATTGGTATTCAGAAGGTCCATCGGGTGTTAAGGTGGAGATTTCCAACCCAAGAAGTGCGCGTCGACCAAGTAATCCGAGGACGTCTTTCGATCATATTATACCAATCAAGATATGCAAACGTGCATCTTCGTGATGGAGAATTCGTGCAGTCTCTAGATGTTAAGACAAGTCACAGTTTAACATTTTTTGATAGATTGATCCCGCAGAGAAGTACATCGGTAGGAGCAAATCGGCAGCTTGCCGAGCCATTGGATCCGCTTCCTTGAATTTCTGGGGACCCTGGGAGTTAGCGTTAGTATCTGCAGACCATATTGCCTACATACAAAGATCTTGGACAGAAGAGTTGAAACATTCACGCTTGGGAGAAAGAATGAAGGATGTAACAACGAAAGTTGTGGGGCAGTTTGGTTTGCATTGATTGCTTCCCCGCTTCTTTGCTTCCTGTTCTCGGCCATATCGCTATTGACTCTTAGCATCAATTCCAGTATGTCTATCCCCAAGGCGGAGATTGTTAAGGGCTACAAGACATTCATTCCTCTGGGTGGGTTTCCTCGGATTCTTCTAAAGGGAGACTGCTCATGACAAACTCCAGAGAACAACCCAGAGGTCCTGTCGCATCTATGCCAAAACCTAGGTATAGCTCCTGGACTCGCCTTTCATGATGTTTTCTCTACATCGCCTGATATTCTATCGTGTATTCCTCGCCCCATTCACGCACTGATCCTGCTCGCGGACCAGCCCATATACAATGCAGCCCGGTCTGCGGTGATACCTACGATCCCAGAATATCAGGGATCTGGTCCAGACGAGCCAATCATCTGGATCAAACAGACGATCGGACATGCCTGTGGTCTGATGGTGTTACTGCACTGCGTCTTCAATCTAGATGGGGGACGATATGTCAGTCGAGATTCAACATTAGGAACCCTCTTGAAGCGTGCCATCGAACTTGAACCGACTGGACGAGCACAGCTGTTGTACGACTCCGAATTTCTAGAAGAAGCACACATGGAGGCTGCATCCAAGGGCTCCTCTGCTGCCCCTTCACCCCACGATGAGAATCATCACCACTTCATTGGCTTTGTCCAGAAGAATGGCCAGGTGTGGGAGCTCAATGGAGGCATGAAGGGGCCTTTATTGCGGGGCACACTTGACGAGGACGATCTGCTGAGCGAGCAGGGGCTGGCATTGACCGTACAGGACTTCCTAGATGCAGCAGCGAAAGGAGGGTATGGTGAGATGAGTATCGTGGCAATAGCTGGGATGGAGTCTTAGACCCAAGAACAACAAAGTCAGGAAGTCTTGTAAACCCTGGTTCGGTTACATTACAAGTTCACGGTAAGAGAGTAGATCCCTTGGGGAATCCCAAAGGGTCAATGATCAACAGGGTCCATCTAAGAAAGAAGGTTACAATGTCCTGAAGACTTATACAGATATGACCAAGAGTACCTAGGTGAAGTTTGATTTCTAGTATATAAACTGCACAAAGCGGGTATTAGTAAAAAAATAAAGCAACCGAAATCTATATGTGCAACACCACACTGGATCTATATTTTGGACACGTGTAGGTTCTAACGTTCAAAAGTTTTGTCGTAATCCTTCGTAGACGGCGAAAATGAAGGCCGAGCTGGGTGCCGAACGCAGACAGGTGATCCCGCACCCGCGGTACATGCCTTTGAGGCCTTGCTGACGCCACAGAGCACGCCCCACACTCCAAAAGGTTTGTCGCGCTCCATTGGCAGGACGCCGAGAAATATCCTCGGTTTGCATCCGCGACTTGATGGTGTCCGCGGGGAAGAATAGGAAGTTGTAGCTGATGCCCGCAGCGGCACCCGCAATCATTTGCTGATGTACGGGAAGGCTATCGGTTGCTGACTGAGATCGAGAGGAGTATCTCCGGAAAAGAGAGGAGACCCCCTCGTAGCCGCCGAACCATGCCGCACTGCCTCCGGTTTCTCGGATCAAAGTCCCCATCTGACCGCGCCAGAATCCCATAATCCCCTCATGACGGAAGATCGACGCCATGAGAAGAAGAGGTCCAGGGGCCTTGTGCCCCACCGCAGACTCGACGGGGACTTGCATCTTGCATTTGATGAGTTCGATCGGGGTCAGGGCCAGCGATGTGACGGAGCCCGACGCCGCTCCACTAGCCACCAGCACCCACAGGGGCAACTGTTCGACATTGGGAAAGACGTTTGTCTTCAAGGCATCCTGGATCAGGCGATAACTGAAGAACAAGCAGCTAGTTTCCACGGCGGCCCCGGTCATGGGGGCACTGATGCCTCGGTACAGTCCTCGCACGCCATCGACCTGGAACGACTGGCGGAAACAGTCCAGGGGACCGGTATATCGGAGGGGAAGGTGTTCGGGTTGTGATTGCAGTCGAACCTTGACGGTGTCAAAGGGATACTCGATCAATTTACCTGCCATTCCAGCCACCTAGTGTACGAGGTTAGCGTCTACCGAGAGATATCGAGGGGGGAAACAGTGTTTCTCCTTACCGATCCAAAGACAATATCTTTCATAGCCTCCAACCCCTGGTTGGGGGGGAGCGATGGGAGCTCCATCACTTGCTCGCTGACCGGAATTGCATGCTCGGCCGTCGCCATCAAGGCATCCAACAATGTCCTTTTTTCCAAGACCCAAGACGACCAAAGAAGTGTTATCGGGGGAGCATTGTTTGAAAGGAAAGATGAAAGAGGGGGGAGGAGGGGCTTTATGAGCGAATTGTTTCGGCAGTTCAGGACTTGGGGACGTAGATGCAGAAAGTGGGGAATGCAAGAACAGAAAGTCAAGAAAAAAAAAGAGGGAAAACGAGGGGCGGTGTACGTTAATGCCAAGCCTCAGTAATACTGTTTGCATATGGTACTGGGTAATTACCCAAGTATCGGGAGGGTTCAACGACTACATTATAATCAGATCAAGCCGATCAGATAATTATGAGTAATAGAACCACATGAAACCAATGAAGAGGAAAAACAGTAGACTCCATAGTGGAGTATTCTCATCATCTTTCACCGGTTTTGGTGGTGTTAGCGTCCGCCAAGGCCGGTTATCGATCAGATAATCTCCGACTTACGCGCTGACAAAAAAAACTGAAATTTTCATCCCGCGATAACTCTTCTGATATCAAGTCTTCTGCACCTTCCCACCTTCCCCAGTCCCGTCACCTTTCCCCTCAATTCCATATCTGGTGAACAGGAGGTCCTGCAGATCAGCATGTCGTCCCCTGCCGAGATGCCAGTTATCCCCGCGCCTGTCGCAAAGGCCTCGGGTATGCGCAAGAATGGTCAGTCCACGAATCTCCGAAACCCGCGATGTCTCCACTCTTAATTCTCTCCCTACTCGGTTCTGTCAGCCCGACTAACCCGATCGTCGCTTTTGTTTTTCTAGGCAAGAATTGGCATGACAATAAGCGGGCTTTCCGTCCGACCGCCGGTTTGACATCCTATGCCAAACGTCAAGAGCTCCGCAAGCACCAAGATGCCGTCAAGGAACGGGAACGGGAGATGAAGGAGGAAAAGGAGGCTGAACGTCAGGTAAGTCTTTTGTTTAATATTCTAATGTCTCGTCTTCTTTTTTACTCTGTTTCTATGTTTCGGTTTTTTTGGGGGGGGGGGGGGGGTCGTGTTTTTTTTTTTTTTAAAAAATGCCTTTATAGAGGTACCAACCAAAAATACCCACAAACATGGAAAAGTTGTTATAAAAAAAAATTAA
>JAMAGW010000049.1:0-38115 GCA_023626355.1 Penicillium sp. S1602 | reverse complement strand
GGAGAAAGGCCGATCATTATTGCAGATCATCGGGGGGGGGGGGGGCCGCCCCCTCGCTTTGTTTTTTTATTTCCTCTAGGCCTTTCTCTCGGTCCCAGCCTCTCTTCCCCACTTCCTTGGAAACGTGGTTAGACTAACACTGGACCCGTATTCAGGCCCACATCCAACGCATCAAGGACCGTCGTGCTGCGAAGGAGGAGAAGGCTCGTTATGAGAAGATGGCGGAAAAGATGCACCACAAGCGGGTCGAGCGGCTCAAGCGCCGCGAGAAGCGCAACAAGCTTCTCAACTCATGAGCTCGTACTCGGTGACTATGTTCCCTTTCCAGCATATACCACCCCTTCCTTCCTTATTATCGATGACTTGAATCATGATCAGGCTATTCAGCATATGCCTGACATGACATTGGAAGCTATCAACGTATGAGAAGGGGGGATTGGGTCATCGGCGTTCTTCCTGGGTATTGATATCTATGTAATTTTGTTCTTTATACTATGTCTTGTTTTAAGCCAGTTGATTCCATCGGAAGCCAATGATAGATTTCAGAATTCCGATTATGTTGCATGAATGAATGCATGGACTCGGTAAAAAGCAAAAGCAATTCTACAGTGACCACATGTATACATATCACGCTGTGGACGTGCAGTAGTCTGGAGTATCGGGTCTTTAAACACCTATACTATCGTTGGAATGAGACAATTAAGAGATAGAATGTCAGTCACTATAAAGGTGTTGGATGAACAAACAAGGCTAGTGACTTAGTACTAGCAGTAGCAGTCACGGTATATGTTCTATGTTGATCAATGCATCATGGCTTGGCGTCATCGCTTTCCCCAAACTCTCCACCCTTGACATCCGACGTCTTTCAACACTAAAAGAAAACCCACCTAGGTAACGAACTTGAAGACATGTCCGAATATGGACCACTTCAGATATCCATTACCACTCTCCACTAAGCCCGCTTCTGCGACTTTCCCTCCGACCCATGGATCCACACGGCCCAATGAGACCAGCGAACCGCTGCAACCAGACGACCAGGCCTCCCGTCATGAGATCGGGGGAACAGAGACACGTCACAGACCCTCTCACCGATCTTTAGCCGACTGGCATCTCGACGGAGGAAAGTCGCAACACCACCGGCATAAACAGAGCAAGTCGCGCGAACTCCGCCTTCCACGCCCCATGAGCCATCTCGCCTCTTCCGCGAGTGCCCGAGGGTTGCTACCCACCTGGTCTGGAAGCCGTGACAAGGATCGGGAAGAAGATGGGCTCTTGCGACCGACTACCCGGGAGACGACGCGATCGCGTTGGGGTTCGGATTCCACCTCGGGACTAGGCAGCGGCAGCCGAAGTCGCAAGGGCAGCATTCTAGACCCTCCTGAGCAACAGGGACAATTGGGTCCGATTCGGAGACAGGAAATTCAATCGATGGAGGATTTGGTACAGGTGACGAAGCGAAGGAAACAAGGTGAACAGTAAGATCAGAACTACTGGGCTGTTTATACGAGGATATACACGCTCACCAGAAACCCTATAGATACTTGCGCTCCGCACTCTCCTCCATTGGGACCTTGGCGACCGACGTCACCCGACGACTCGACTACACCTACTATAACTTGCTTGAGAAAATTACGGCCCTCAACTCGACGATCGGGTCTTTCCAGGACCTCTCAGATACAGCGTCAACCCTCCTGAACGACTTCGAGCGCGAAACCGCTGGGCTTGACCAAGAGACCCGCAAGCAGATCAATGATCTCCAGGGATTTCAGCCCCAGATCCAAAAGGCCGACGCCCTGGAGAAACGAATGAAGGCGGGACGAGAACGAGTCGAGGATCTCGGCAAGCGTCTCGAGAGCGTCCGAGGCGAGATTGACCGCTGGGACCAACGAGAGTCGGAATGGCAGTCTCGAGTTAGCCGTCGACTGCGAATCTTCTGGGCCATCATTACCAGTGGTCTGCTCGTGCTCGTGTTGGCCCTCGTGATCCAGAATTGGCCCGCACTGCAATCCTCTAGCCAATTCCCTGATCTAAACGAAACATTGAACCAGACCTCCCTTGGTCCTCCATCAGACACTTGGGAATCCGTTCTGGGTGACTCGGAGGTCACGACTAGTCCATCATGGTATCCATCCGGTCTGGCGGATCGTCGACAGAGCTTGGAACAGGCGAACAGCGTTACGGCCATGAGTTCTCCAGCTAGCTCAGACGCTGCACCGACTGATAATCCTCTACGGGTATTGGATGAATTGTAACTAACCACCTGCTTTCTCCTCTGCTGGCGTTACTCCTACGGGACTGGATTGCCTGTGATGTACAAAGCGTTTCATTTTCTGTACTAGTCTTGGTTTTTATTCTTAGTCATGTCATGATACCCTCTCCGCGCAATATATCCCATTGTTACTTCATCATCGTTAAAAAAAAGAAAAAAGACAAAAAGGCCCCACCTTACACGGCAGCGGGGTCTTTCTTCTTCTTCTTGTCCTCGACCAGCTCGATGT
The DNA here is from genome assembly GCA_023626355.1 of Penicillium sp. S1602. Lineage (NCBI taxonomy): Eukaryota > Fungi > Ascomycota > Eurotiomycetes > Eurotiales > Aspergillaceae > Penicillium > Penicillium sp. S1602. Next base: position 35,617 of record JAMAGW010000049.1, on the reverse strand, counting down.
TGGCCCCGGGCACTTTGCTGCCATAAACCTCGAGCAGCCAATCCTCCACGTCCTCACTGACATCACCCTGGACGGTGATTTCCTCCGTACCCGAAGGTGATCGGGTCATGGAGGAACCAGTGGCAAACTTCTTGCCCAGTTCCTTGGCCAGCTTCTTGTTCTCCAGGCCAAAGACCTCCAGGCCTGAGATGACGGTAACGTACTTGCGCTTGTTGCGTTCAACTCTCTTGATGATGACCTTGGATGCGGCCTTGCGTTCGACGTCTCGCGCCTCGTTCTGGGCAGCTTTGGCTTCCTTCTTGGCGGCGTCTTTGGCGGCACGCTCCTGTGCGGAGACGGAGAGGGCGGACAAATTGGCGTTCAGAGCATCTGGTGCCACCGAGCAGGGGTGGTGATGGTTAGTGGCTTGCCACATTCAGATCCCAGGTCTCCCTGGAAGCTCCGAGGAAGTCCGATTGATTGCATACCTTCTGAATATAACTTATTCCAGAGCTCGGGCTCTTCATCTTTCAGCCATTCTTCACATTTCTTGGCAGTTCCTCCAAATCCACAGTACTAGAGAGATTGAATCCAGAAATGGGTCAATGAGGCCGAGGTAGGGAGGGGAAAGTTGAATCCTGGGAAGCTCATACCTCGGGGGGTAGAGTACACACTGCGCGGGGTTACGGTCAGCCTGGTCCTCCACACGGGATACCCCGGGGGTACTCACCTCCACAGTACACGATATGGCGGGCCTGCGGCTCGACCGGTCCTGAATCTGCCACCTCAGCCATGATTGCGGGATGAGGGGAAAGTGATAGGGTCTCGGCCATTGACCATTGAACTCAGTAGCTCTTTTTCCACGAGGGGCAGATTACATCAGCAGCGCTAACTCTGGATCAGGTGACTTATGTACATTACATTACGTACTCGCCCCAGCACAAAAGCACCAAAGCAAGTAAGTACCTTCCCGGTTCCAAGTTCCAAGTGCCACATTTGCAGGTTCCAAGTGACAAAAGTCCCTAGGTTTACAAGGTTTACTACCAAGGTTTCTTTTCAAGGTCTGTCTCAGTACACACTAATCCATCCGAGAAATCAGGCCAATTGAGTCACTCAATTCATGATTCTGGACCTGTCCGGCGATGAGGAATTACCCGCAGATTGTAGCCGGGTCAACGCATCACAAAGGCGCAAAGCGACCAAACCACCACTGCATACCATGCACTTCTGGTGGCGTCAAGTGCCAAAGTTTCTCCAGGGGTTGTTATCGCCTGGTCCTCTTTGTGCATGGGGTTTCCGTTACCACCTGGGTTTGCCGACGTAGCCTTGTCTGTTTGTCATTGGGGCCATGCAGGCCAGAACCGGGCCGTTGAGAAGCTGCGTCAAACCCGGAGTCCTCGCAGGGGCACGATAGCAGCATTGAAGCTGCTCATTGGCGCCTGGTTCTCAATCGATCCGCACGGCCGTTAGAGAGCAACGGTTTCGATAAGACAGGACTGACGATCCCCCGTCGCCATCCACTTACCCCCCGGGGGAAGGAAAGCGAGGGGATCCGGAGTGCATCATCCCGTCCCGGGTATCTCTCTGTGCGAGGTGGGTTCCCTAGCCAATTAAGAAGCCGAAGAAGTCGAGATCCCGAGAAATCAGGAACACGAGGGCCCGTGGGGGAGGGGGTCTGGTTTGGCATCCACCCCCAGAATGGCTCCGCGGAAGGGCAAACAATCGGATTCTGGGCCCGACCTCATCCCATCCACCTTGCATAAGGACTGGAGAAAGAGAGAGAGGTCTTTGGGGCCTAAACTCTCCGAAGATCGGTAACATGCAGTGATGCGGCGATACCACTGGCCCAGATTCTTCTCTCATTTTGTGTTTAACTGTTGGATTAGGTCAAGACCAATCATCATGCACGCACAGACAATGGACAAGGGTGTACGCAGTACGACACTGTTAATTGCCTCCACCCTCTTTTGCGCTATCTTGAAACAATATGGCAAATACAAAAATAGGAATAAAATCAGTCAATCAAAAACAAATCATAATTAAAAAATGTCAATATGTAGGTCATCGTTGCAGATAGAGAAGGTCTGGCTTTTCCATAACCATAGGAAAGTCGCGAGTGGATTCGCATCATTCCTGTTATTGTTATTATTCCTATCGTTCCTATCATTACTATCATTCCTATCTAACATCACTGATGTAGACCAGAGAGCGGAAGGTATTTCTTTGTATTCCAAGCCTCCTGAGTCATCGATCTTGTCGTGTTCCTCATCTCGATCTTATCGTGCAAAGTCAATGGGCTCTGGCCCACGGTCCGTGGACTGAAGTGGCGGATCTAAACCGCACGGTCCTATGGAGGTTCTAGACGAAGTCCATGTAACGATCTAACCCCTCATATCCATATCAGACCGTGCTATTATAGGTAGAGGAGGTCCTCCTATAATAGACATATTGCCTTACCTCATACTGGTACGGGTACTTCGACTTGTATCGCAGCTCTACCGTGGATTTCAATGTGCACCCCCATGCAAGTGGAGCCTGCGCTTTGTAGTGGTCGGACCCTTTTAGGTTGTAGAACCAAGTCCGCGATGCTCCGACTTCTCCACTCGAGGATCGACTTCGGATTTGGTGGGGAATCCTGCATGAATTATCGGTCTAGGTCGTTAGATGATAAGTGGCGACCAACTCTATTCTCTATTCCAAGGTTCGCTCTCTTTTGCTCCCTCTATTCCCTCGCTATGCTATATTCTCCCCATTCTCTTCCATAGTCCCCCATTCCCTCCCCATTCTTCTGGTTCTTCCACTCCACATATATAGGAATGGAGAGTTTCCTTTAATTCCTTTCTCGTTTCGAATCTTTCTGACTTTTGCTGTTGCTTTTTTTTTTTTCTTTTCCCTTTTCTTCCGTGTGACCCCATCATAATTGGAAATGACGGCAATGCTCGCTCCCCGCGAACAACCTTCGCCCTTTTCCCCGGACCCGTTACGTGCCCCCACCGCACAGCGATATTTCCTCGACTTCCCCAAATCCCCCATGCAACATGCATATCCCACCCCGTGTTCTCCCTCGCCACTCTCCCTTCCTCCTTCGCCGAGCTTCTCTCCTACCGAAATCGATCAATATTCCCCCACCACCACCCTGTCGCTCGACGAGGATTCGATCCTCCCATCGTACGAGGGAGAGTCGGGCCGGGCCCGCAAGGATTCTGATGCCTTGAGCGACGCGTCTGAAAGTGGAACCGCGTGGACCTGTGGGACCCCGGCTGCAGACGATACCTCCGTCGAAGATGAACCCTCGCGACATGTAGATTACCTTTCCCATGATTGGCGAGAAGAGGATATTTGGTCCTCCTGGCGTTATGTCGCCGCCCGCAAGAACGACTATAGCAATGGCGTGCGTCTGGAAAATGCCTCGTGGAGGACGTGGGCCAAGGCCAAGAATAATCTGGGGACCATTTCCCCAGAGACCTTGAATTGGTGCGACGAGGATTCCCATCAATCTCCCTTCGACTAAAGCTCCCCATAGGCGCTAACAGCATTTTCAGGTTAAAGGACTGTGATGTCACTTGGCTCTACGGACCACTCAAATCATCCGCCTCGAGCGACGCTATGGCCTCAGACGTGTCGCCGCCACCCAGCCGCCTTGAAACCCCCAACTCCTACCTGGAGCGAAAACCCATCTTGAAAAAGAAGACCGCCTCGGAGACCATGCTCCAGCGGTCCTTATCCCAACACACTCTTCTCCAACATGCCGGGGCGATCCTCAAGGCCCAAGAAGCCGAACAAGGCTGGACCCGCCCGCCGTTCCCCCGGTCCAATACCGACCTGGATCAACTCCACCATCGCACGGGGAGCTCGACGTATTCACTTGGGGGCACCCTGACTACCTCTTCCTCCTCGGGAATGACATCCCCCAGCGAGCGGCGTCATATCCACTTCAACAATGAGGTGGTGCAATGCATCGCGGTCGAAGCCAAGGGTGACGAAGGTTGGCCCATGACTTTTGACCAAGAGTCCTCGTCGGATGATGGGGTGGTCATGATGCGTCAGATCTCTGGGGAGGCATCCATCAGCACCCGCAGCACTCCGCGGAATAGTTTTAGCGGCGAGAGTAAAACCATCGCCCCTCTCCCATCCACCACCCTTAAATACCGCGGTGACACCCCCGAGCCTCGGCGTGAGTCCTCAATTCTTGATCGCTGGGCCGCTCTCTCTCCATCCCCCTCACCCTCCACCTCCTCCTTGTCCCCTACCCCATCCGTGGAGACTCTCCGACCACCGTCTGCCAACTTCCTGCTGGACGACGACGAAGATCCAAGCCTTGACTTTACTGGGCATTACCGAGATCGTCAGGCCTGGTTCGTCCCCGAAGAGGAAGATGAGCTGGCGGATCGTCCACTGCAGTTGTCCACCTCTGGCATATTCATGCCCTATGGTGAGCCAGAAGGCGAACGCGAAGGCGAACCTGTGAACCATACCATTTTGGGCCGTGTGGTGGATACGGTCAATACGGCCCGGGATATTGCCCATGTCATTTGGAATGTCGGCTGGCGACGATGATCCTCACATTCTGTACCTTTTCTTATGAAGGATCTAAGTTTGGCCGGTACCCAAACCTGATTCCCTCCCATTTCCTCCTTGAAAAAGAACAGCAGAGAAAGAACGAGAAGAAAAAGAAAGGAAGATCACCTTCATGACTAGGAAGGGTCAGATCCTCCTTGTTCGTACATAATACGTCAGCAGATGATTTTGTTCATTTTCTAATCCTGTCTGGCTCTCAGCACATTTGCATCTGCGCGGAGTTTGGTTTCCTGTCTTGATTAATGATGAGTATCCTGAATGTTATGGAGGAATATAGATGCCGAACCCCGGAAATCCACCCCAAGCTGGATTATCTTGATGTATGAAATGAATTGTGATAATTGAATAATTGATATATCTTTTTCCAATATCCACGTACATATATGAAGTCTATCAATGCGATATCTTATGTCAAGATATAACTGGTCAATAATATAGTTCGGATCCCAATGCCCCCACAGTACCAAAGTAGTGTGACCCCTGATATACCCGCCTTTCAACTCGCGTTCACTTCCTCTTTCTTCCAACCCCCCAACTCCCTCTGGCCCACAAACACTTTTTGAAAAAGGGGGGAACCATGGAGAATGTCAATGTCCCTGAATTGGTGGAGCGCCTTGGGAGTGATGAGGATGCCGTGCGCAAAATGGCCGTCTTTAAGCTCCAGGGCAATATCGGGGACCCGTCCTTCGCCGACCTCTTTATCATCGAGGGTGGATTGACTCGACTACGCTACTTGACTCTCCATGCCAGTGGTAATACCCTGGCCTATAGCCTTACAAGTTTTGCACGACTGCTGGAGGTTGACAAAGGTTGGGAGTGCGTTGATCAGGAATTGGTCGAACGGGTAAGAAAGGAACCTGAGCCTCTCCCCTCCGTCGCTCGCCCTTCATTCGCTAATTAATGATGTTGCAAATGGCCAGATTGTCGAATTGATTGTCACCCATCCTCTCGTCAATATCCTCCGAGGCGCCATGTCAATCCTCGTATCTGTAGTCTCCCATCCACATGCCGGAGGCAACCCATCACAGGCGGATATTTTTGGCTTCCGTGCCCTAAAACCAGCGATCGCGATCTATCCCCAGTTCCTGGAGATGCTGGTCAGTCGGCTCTCTTCGGCAGATCATGCTCTATGCGCCAATGCGCTCCAATTGATCAATTCCCTCATGCGCGATTCCATTACCTACGATTCGGAGGCAGAGTGGCCGAAATTCATCCAGAAACTGCAGGACCTCGGTGTGATACGAGCCGTCTATGTGCTCATGCAAGACTCGGCCCTCCAGGATCTCGCACCCCCACTTCTTGAGTTCCAATCCCTCACTAAAGTGCTCCTCCGGAAGTGGCGAGACATTCCCTTGCACCAGGAAAAGCCCGAGCATCGTCGCGCACTTAAGGGAATCTACCTCGCCAGTAATCCTGCCAAGGGGTCGGAAGAAGTAACAGAAAATGGCGAGGATATGCGACGCTCGAAAAGACAGCATCCAGAAAAATGGCGTCGATTAGGATTTGAGTCCGAAAGCCCCGCCGCGGAGTTCTACGAGGTGGGCTTTCTGGGCATGATGGACTTAGCGGACTATGTTCGCAGCCATCAGGATGAGTTCCAGAAAATGCTTCTCGAGCAGTCTACGAAGCCGTCGCGTCAACGGTGTCCTATCGCGCGAGCATCTCTCGCCCTGACATCCATCCTGTACGAACATTTCGAGGTTGATAAGTCCGAGATGGACGATTCCAAAAACTACATGCTTATGGAATCACGATCCAGCTTGGACAAGCTATTCAAGCCTCTGCTTCTCCACTGGACTCGATTGCATGTCGCGGGGCTGCAGGCCTTTTTCCGGATGTGGAAGGCCACGGCGGCAGAGACGGAGGATCTAGATAAGTTGGTAGAGCTGGTTCGCATTCTCATGGAATCAGTGGTTGGCGGGGCTGGCCGGACCAAAGATGTCCAAGATGTCGAGGAGGAGCTGGCCAACTTCGAATATCATCGGTTGCGGGAACTACAGATGGAGCTCCTCGAACTCACTTACGAAGATGCGTGGGGTCAGCACCTGCGACAGGTGCGTGAAGAACTTCACCATGAAGCTCTTCAATTTGTGAAAGAACAGCGCATCCGCTGCCTGCTGCAAGGCGCGTGGTTTTCGCTCGACTCCAACTCCAACTCCAAGCTCGAGCCGAACTCTACCCGGTCTACAGCCTCGCATCAATATGTGCAGCTGTCGCATAATCGCCGGTATCTGCATTTCGGAGTTTTCAATTCGATGGGGGACAGAACTCCCGAGTTAGATACTCTGCCTGAAAAGAGTGAGAGCCAGCCTTGACCTGCACTAATTGTTCCATTCTCATTCTAATCTGTTCTTGTAGTTGATCTCTCCATTGTCTCATCCGTCGTCTCCAACATCTCTACCAACCCCGACCACTCGTCCTCATCCACTGTCAAGACAGCTCCACGTCAAGCCTCCACTAAGATTACTATCCATGGTTATGCGCAGCCCTCAGCGGCAACGGGTCAATCAAAAAGCCATGGTCATGCTCGGACGGGCAGTCGGTCTACACAGAAGGAGACGGTGCTCCTTACCCTTCGGCCCGCGTCTCACAGCGTGGCCTCGGAATGGTTGGATGGACTGCTCATGCTGCTCAGCCAGCAACCGATTACAGCGGAAACGAATAAGCTGATCGACCTGGTCAGCAACTATGGGCTTAAGATCCGTCTGCTCAATGTTCGATTTGACGACGCTACCTTTGCTGGCGAGGCTCCGCCAGTGCCTACGCGGGACGGACTGGATGAAGATTATTATTACGATGTCTTTGGTGGCGCATGAACCAGGACGAAATGAAGATTTGGAGAACTGGGATTTGTTTTATTGTACATCATGATTGTGTTTTGGTTTGGAATCCTGTCGATATACCCATGGCTGGACATATGTGTAAGATATACACCAATTGGAGTCGGGCTCATTTGCACAAAGTCGAATTCAGTGAGATATGAGAGCAAAAGCATTTAGATGTGTATTATCTCGGGATCTACCTTCGGCTCCACAGGTACATCAATTTTGTATACCCGAATGAACATGTAAAAGGTAAAGTGGACCCTTGGCGTCATCAATCAACTTTATCAGACGCGCTTTTTCCTTTTCGCAACTCCCCGCGTCTTCCCACCATGGATGGTCGTCCTCCGAAAAGACAACGTCGATCAGTCCGTGGAAGTGAATCCAAAGAAGATCCATCCAATTCCATCCCCAGACCTGTCGCGCTCTCGTCGCGCCCCAAATCGACACGAGCGCGTCCCAGTCCAGCTCCATCGACTCGGCACACCTCCGGAGCCTCCTCCCCTTCGCCCTCTCCATCAAAATCAAAACCTGGATATTCCCCGAAGACAAGCAAATCCAAGTCCCTTCATACATTTTTCCAGCCGGCAACGGACGGGCAACGATGGTCTTCGCAGAAGTTCGAGGCAAAGCGGTCTCTCGCATCGGGCACAGAAACACTAGACGCAGACGAGATAGAGGATGACTATGATTCATACGATGAGATCTTCACACAACACATTGCTAGTCAAACCTCCAGCTTCAATCCGAAATCCTCCTTCTCTTCAAATAATGGCCCAACCCGGGCGTCGGTTTCCAAACCCAAGGCCACAACAGCACGCCGGACAAATCAATCTACCAAACGTTTTATCATGCCACCAGATTCCAAGAGCCACAGTGTTCGGCAGTCAGATCCTCCACCTTTGAGCCACGAAGTCGATCGTCGTCCGTGGGCCCAGCGGTTTGCCCCACTAAATCTAGATGAGTTGGCCGTTCATAAGAGAAAGGTTGCTGATGTCCGAAAATGGTTGGAAGATGCTTTTGCCGGGCGCGGGAGAGAGGTGAGCGAGGCCCAGAATCTGATTCCATGGACACTTTGCTCAGCCTGAGGAGCAAATTGGAGACTGTTTTGCTTTGCTAACAGGAAATAGAGACTCTTGGTTCTACGAGGCCCCGCCGGCTCCGGGAAGACGACCACCATCTCCCTACTCTCTGAACCACTGGGTTTTGATATTGTGGAATGGAAGAATCCAGCGGTCTTCGAGTTCACGGCCCAAGATTATGTCTCCGTGAGCACACAGTTTGAGGAATTCCTGGGCCGTGGTGATCGGTTCGGAGGACTTGACCTCGAAGATACGGTCGAGGTTGATGATCACCACAAGTCGCGTTCTCGGGACCAGCGCATACTCTTGGTGGAAGAATTTCCGACAATGACGAATCGAACCTCTGGTCTGGCTGCCTTCCGGGCATCCCTGCAGCGCTATCTCGCGGCTGCTGCAGATAATCCATTTGGGGAGATACACCCACCGGTCGTGGTGATTGTGTCGGAGACCTTGCTGGGCTCAGCGTCGTCGATATCAGATAACTTCACGGTCCATCGATTACTCGGACCAACATTGTTTAACCACCCCAGCACGAAAATCATAGACTTTAATAACATTGCCCCAACTTTCATGCAAAAGGCCTTACACTTGATCTTGGAGAAAGAGGCGCGCAGCTCAAAGCGCGCCCGAATCCCTGGTCCAACGGTCCTCGACACGATCTCCGAGATTGGAGATGTCCGCAGTGCCATATCTTCTCTAGAGTTCCTATGCTTGAAAGGCGATGAGACTGGGAAATGGGGTGGCACTCTCACCAAAACTAGAGGCAAAAAGTCCCGCGGGGACACAGCTTTAACGCCAATGGAGGAGGAGTCTCTCAAAATGATATCACAAAGAGAGGCGAGCCTAGGGCTATTTCATGCCGTGGGCAAAATTTTATACAACAAACGCCTTGACCCAAGTCTTGTACCTGACGGTACAGTGGTTCTTCCTTCACCACCGGACCTTTTATCTCAACATCGCCGACCCAAGGTCTCACAGGTAGCAGTGGATGCGTTGGTCGATGAGACCGGGACAGACATCACCACGTTTGTCTGTGGTCTTCATGAGAATTATCCGCCCTCCTGTGATGGGGTCTCTTTCACTGACAGCCTTAATGCGTGCATTGAGTCATTATCCGACAGTGATATCCTCAGTACTGACAGACGGCCTACACAGGGCGCGCGAGGTGGCATGGGGACCGGTCTAGCACCTGTAAGTGCTGGAATTGATAAGATGCGACAAGATGAGATCAGTTTTCAGGTTGCCGCCCGCGGGTTGTTGTTTGGTCTGCCCTATCCTGTCAACCGCCGGTTGGCCTCTGGGGACGGCCGAGGTCGTGCGGGTGATGCGCACAAGATGCTCTATCCATCCTCCTTGCGATTGTGGAGAAAGTCTGAGGAAATTGAAGGTCTTGTGGATTCATGGATGAATCACATGTTGGATCCCTTTGGCAATCCACATCTTCTTTCACACGGCGTAGGGTCCGCCGAATCCACCGAATCCATGGGTGTCAAGTCCTGGCGAAGTCTCCAGGTCGGTCACCATGTACCTGCTAGTGCAGACCATTCCTCAGCTACTACGGTGACAATGCTGTCGCGTCCCGATGCGATACTCCATCAATTACCGTACTTGGCTCAGATCCGGCACAATGAGCCCGAAATGTGGCAATTGAACCAGATCACCGGAATCCGAAGGAGTCGTTTCGACGACGTTGATGAAGATGAGCTGGCCTCGCCGTCACAGCCACCCCAACACAGCAGCAATTCATTTGGGCCTCGGTTGCCCCAGAATGAAGAGAAACTATACCTTAGTGACGATGATATTGTGGATGATTGAGAGTATTTGGATGTAGAAATTGTATAGATCGGAGAGCCCACTGATAAGAGTCGTTATCTACACGGGATCCACACGCTTCTCCAACTTTCCTTCTTGGCTTCTTGTAACACCACGTCACTCTCCATTGTCTTTTCCGAAACAAGTCTGAAGGAAATCAAAAGGGGAGACCAATTGCATAAACAATAAAATCACCATATCGCCATATTACCGCGCAATTCGACTTACTCGCCAGGGGTCAACACTTCCCCCGCAGACTCGTCCTGCATCAACAACCCGCCTTCACGAGGATGATTCATGACGGCGACAGCTTGAGACGGAGACCCGATACCTACAAAGGCAATGTCTCTAAATATGAAGCTACCGAGCACGCTGCGACAGCCTCATCTACCGAACATGTACCTCAATCTGCCGAGTTCGGCAAGGCAAAGGATGCAGGATTGATTGCGGCCGCAGCGCATGCTACGGTACCAAACTGGGCCAATATGCTCCTGATGACCTCGCTCATCTTCGGCGGTTGCTGTGCAAATGTGAGTGAACAATCAGCTACCTGTGGAACCTAGCCATCTGGGCATGACCATGCTCGGAGGGGATATCTAACACCGATCATAGGTGTTCACACTCGAGGCCATTATCAAGTAAGTTGCTCCCCCCATACAGTGACTCAGGAATCGATCATCTTGGAGGATTCTAATACTGGCTACAGAGAACAGTCTACCGCAGGTAAGCTCTCTTGTAACATGTGATATATTTCCGGCCTTTGATGCCAACATTTATACAGGTCCTTTAATCACCTTCGCACAATTCGTTCTATGTGCCATCTTCACTCTCCCCCATTTCTTTTCCTTCTCTGCGGGACCTCGAAACCTGTTTCTGGGCCCACGGGCGATCCCACTCCGATCATGGCTGATTTATACCGCATTTTTCGTCTCGGTGAATATGTTAAACAATTGGGCTTTTGCATATAAGATCTCCGTGCCTCTTCATATCATCATCCGGTCTGGTGGCCCCGTCGCTTCCATGGTTGTGGGATATATCTTGAATGGTAGAAGATATTCTCGGGGCCAAATCCTCGCGGTGGCCATGCTGACGGCAGGAGTGGTGGCCGCCGCTCTCGCTGATGCCCAGGCCAAAGGTCAGAACGTGGAAATGACATCCGACCTCGACACGGCCGTCATGACCACCACGATTGGATTCACCATTCTTGCATTGGCTATGGTTCTGTCGGCCTTTCAGGGGATTTATGCCGACCGACTGTATGCGACCTATGGCCGTGATCACTGGAAGGAGGCCTTATTCTATTCGCATACCCTTTCTCTGCCATTGTTCATAACCAGTTACTCGCAGTTGTCATCACAGTGGCATGTGGTGTCGTCCTCGCCATCGTTCCTGTCCAAGATTTCCGATAGGTCAGCCCTGTCTGATCTTTCTTGCAACACGACACTATCAGCACTGTTGACGGTCATTCAGAATCATACCTCAATCCAAACGCCCCTGAATCAGCTTCCGATCCAAGTGGCTTATCTGATGATGAATGCATTGACCCAGTATTTGTGCATCCGAGGCGTACATCTGCTATCGGCCAAGTCCTCCTCGTTAACGGTGACCGTGGTGCTTAACATTCGCAAGCTTGTATCACTTTTACTCTCAATCTACCTGTTTGGAAATCATTTAGCATCCGGGGTTTTGGTCGGCGCTATCTTAGTCTTTCTCGGTGGAGGGCTATATGGATTTGAGGGAGCTCGGCTGCGGAAGGTAGCCTCCAAGAAGGTCCAGTGAGGCAACAAAAGGATCGTATAAATTATATTGAAGCATACTAGGTTAGCCCAGACGCTTGATCTAACCTGGAGATCTAAAGGCAATCAATTCATATCGAACCCCCAACCTTGCTATGCTTTTCTTCATACTCTGCTTTTCTGTCTAGCCTAGGATAAATATATACGTAGCCAAGGAGTATACCCAATATAGGAGTACCTTGGTACAGAGGAAATTTAATCTAGATAGTGCCTAGGAGGATTCTTGGGGCCTCAGCACTAGAACGTACGGCAGCGAGATAATGAACGGATAGATCAGAGCTCCATATGAAGAGAGTAGATATATGACGAGCATGTGCATCCAGTTTCTATCTTCAAAAGAGATAAAGAGAGAGAGAGAGAGAGAGAGAAGAAAGAAAAGTAATTGTACATCTTCACAGAACACAAAATATTCCCCCATACTCAAAACAAGCAAATGGAATGGTTAAGCCAAAACGCCCTCCGGCACATCTATAACACTTCACCCACAATCTTTGCGGCCTCTTTGTAGGTATCCAGCAACCGTTCGCACTTCTCACGCTCGGCCTTGATGCCATCGTCCTCGTACAGCAACTCCCCGAACAAATCCTCTTTGTACAGTTCGCTGACCAGTCGGTTCTGAACCACATCCTTGCTGTGATTGACGAGCAAGTGCATGATGGTCTTGGGAACCTGATCGGCAATAGTCTCACGCACAATATGGAAGTATGAGGAGATCAGACGACGGATGAGTTCAGTCTCCAGCATCTCCCGATCAGTGAGAGTGGGCTCCGCGTTTTCATTAGGCTAAAAAGGGAGGGAGATGTTAGCTCGGAATAGACAAGCGGGTGGAAGATAGGCGTGGACGAGAGAGAGGGGTGAATATATGACTTACAAAAACAGATACATCACCTCCATACTCTGAAGGAGCAGTGTACTCTTCCGGCATCACTGGTGACCGAACTTCTGCGCGGCGAATGCTCTGACTGATACTAGGCTCACTCATGTGGGCAATTCGGTTCAGTTGCTGGGGTGGTGAAGCTGGGTTTTGAACGCCTTCCTTGCCGAAGAAGTAGTTCAAGAAGGAGTCACGCGTAGTGTGCGAGCCACCGAAACCAGCCGATTGACCCGCATGAGCACCATTTAGAGTAGCAGCGATGCCATTCTCCGCATTGCGGCCCACACTGGGGGACATGCTACGCGCCCCTTTGGTAGAATGGTTTCGAAGGGGCAAATTGTGTGATTTGGGCTCCGATTGGGCTTCCTCGTCTTCTGGCATGCCAGCAGTGCCATTGGCCGCGCCGAGCTCCTTCTGGCGTCTCTTCTCTCGTTTTCTCTTCTCTTCGGCCAGGATGGCCTTCCGCTCCTCTTCTTGCCGATTCTGAATGATCGACTGCATGGCGGCTGCAGCGCCAGGGAAGTTGGGGTGATTGGTATTAATGTATGCTCTTTGAATAGAGATCAAAGACTCTACGTAGCTAGAGCATGGTCCCAGGCGTTCGCGAAGAAGATCCGACACCACTTCAATCAGCTTACCCTGCAGGCGGGGAAAGCGCAGAAGCTCCTGTGAGCCACAGGTATGGCAGATCTTGATAAGCTCCTCGTAGACTAGTTCCACGCAACGTTGGGAGGGTGCCTCGAGCAACTTGATCTGCGGCTTAACCAAGAGATCAAATGCGAGCTCTGGCACAAAGAGACTAGGTCGAGGGCCCGTTGAGTTGCGGATAGCCGTTCTGATATCCGAAACTGTCAAGTTGTGTGTGGGGTCAATTGTCTCCAGAGAATTGCCAAAGACCTCGTTGAAAATGTAGTAAATTCTCGCACCGCCACAAAGCTCCTTGGTGGATATTTCAGAGGAGGTTCCGTCGATGGATGAGATGAAGGAAGAGGCAAAGCGAGTCATAAGCTGCAGAATCAAGGATCCCCGATGTTCCTTGCCACTAAATTGCTTGTTGCCGTAGCTAGCCAACTCTTGTTGGGTTTGACCCATCAGTGTATTCAGACGAGCTTTAATATCGGGCAACCGGTCTCGAATATGCGTCATGAGAGTGGAGTTCAAGGTTTTGGCCAAGAACTGAGTACCACAACGGTTGGCCATATTGCGATATGCCGGGTGGTGGCGAAAGAAGTCCGCCTCGGCACGTAAAGCATCGGCGAGCGACTTGCCCGACTGAATATCCTGTTGCGATCGATTGACCACGCCGATAAAACCCAGTTTCAGAGGGTATACTCGGCCAGACAAGATATCCATAGCATTAGTGCCGTGGTCCATGAGATCCAGCTTGGACAAAACTCCGATGGTTCTGCGGCCCATGGGGTCCACCTGGCGTGCCAGCTTCAATGCTTCCGAATTGACCAGATCCACGTTGGCCGGGGATACCGCAAGGATTATACTGTTCGGCTTGGCGATGTATTCTAAAATCAGAGTCCGGGTCTGTTTCTCTATGTCGGAAGGTTGATCGCCAATTGGCACTTTGGTTAAGCCTGGCAAGTCGACCAGGGTCAAGTTGAGGACATGGGGGGAAAAGATCTTGAGGTTGATTGGCTGCCGGTTAATTCCCTTGTTGCTTCCTGCGATCCGTGCCGTCTCAGCTTCAATTTCCTGTTTGACCGACGCAAAGTCATCGAACTTGCGGCCGGGCTGGTGGTGGAATTCAGCCCATTCATGCTGGCCGGCCACACTGGCTGCTGTGTGCGGAACATGGACCTCATCGTGATCGGGTAGGTCATCACGCTCGCTAGGGATGTTGATAAGTTGCAGGATCAAGGGACGGCGAGTAACGATGCCGCTGCCGCGTGGTAAGAAGTCTCGTCCGACGATGTTCTCCAGTACTGACGACTTGCCCGACGATTGGGAGCCGACAACGACCTAAACCCAAGGCAATTAGTCCCGAATCCCAATCCCCAAACACCTTCATGTCAGCTTCACTCACGATCTGAGGTAAATCAAGGGAGTCATTTCCAATAGTGTTAAACACCAGGTCTTGGAGCTTGTTCACAGTGACGAGCAGATCCTCACCTAGCGACGCCATTTTGGTATATGTGTGCGTGGGGGAGGTGTAAGAAAGATTTAAAACCGACACCCAAGTCTCAGCAACGGACACCAGAAGGTCAGAGGTATCAGCAGGATCGGACTGCCAGGGAGGTTTACAAACAAAGATCCCTCGCGCGTGGACGGACAGACCTCGGAGTCTCACACTTGTTTATGCCGCTTTTCGAGGCACGTGATGCTGACTGATGGCGGGTTATGTAATGCTCATGACGTCTTCCAAATTGATATTATAGCTCATACAACCTATACTATCGTCTTCAGGGAGGCAGAGCATATATCAAAGAGTAAGGCTTATAGGTTTGGCTATTGTATCCACTATCGATATGGCACCGTCTTGAACTGACTAGAAGTCTGAGATTCTCTCGGGGCGTATTGCATATCATGATAAAGAGAAGAACAAACGACAGAAGCTGATAATGAGCAAGAAAGCTATTTACACACATGGTTGGGGGTCTTCCATTTTTTACTCATTCAACTGTACATAGTTGGCCGGGAACAAGCCCCTGGCCCCCTTATACTCACCAAGCCACCAGTCATCGTCGGGGAATTCCTAGAATTATAATTAGCATGGCTGGAGTTATCATACACTGGAAAGATACTACATACCACATTCGCAATAGTAGCACCCTCGGGGAAGCTGAGTTCATTGTCTTCTGCAGCCTCATAGTCATAGAGTGCCGACGCAGTCGGGTTATGGGTTTCAGCGGTAGAGGGGTGCTCGGGGGCCGCAACAGGGGCAGGAGTGGCCTCGGGGATAGGCTCCGGAATGGGTTCAGGTTCAGGCTCGGCGGCTTGCTCATGAGGATGAGAAGAAAGATCGTCACCCTCCACGATTTCAACGTAGTTTCCAGGGAATAGACCACGTTCGCCCTGCGCATTTACTCCCAGCCACCAGTCGTCGTCGACCATCTCAATTTCAGTAACAAATTCGCCTTCACGGAGTTCAATCTCATTGTCTTCAGCCTTCTCATAATCATACTGCACCACAGCACGGAGTCCGGTCTGGTGGTGTTGATCAGGAACAGTGGCTTCGGCCGCAGCCCGGCCCAGGTCATGAGTATCGTCCTCGAGATCCTTCTCGTCTGGCACAGTCTCTTGGAGGCTTTGCACAGGCAAAGCTGGAGGTGGAGAGTGCTGCTCCTCGTGCGCATCGGTCACCCCGCTGCCCACAGGCATCGCCACACGGATGGGGGAGCTCTCACGCACCGGGGGAGTCGGAGGGGTGGGAGAGCGAGGCTGGGGAGGTGGGGTAGGTAGCTCTTGCTGAACATCATCTCCCACCTCAGGTTCGGTGGGACCAGAGGGCAAACCAGGAACAGGAACGGGGCGACTGGCCTGGGGCACAGATGGAGGTACCTCAACCGCGATCGGCTGAGCAGGAGGCTGGGCGAATTGATCGCGCACGTCCTGGATATGGGTAGACGGGTGAGCGGTCTCCGCATCCTGTGGATCGGAAGCCTTCACATCCGCCGTCTCAGGGACCGACTTCTCCTGAACGGTCTGGACAGGTGCCCACGATTTTCCCGTGTATCCGCTCTTCCATTCGCTGTGGCCACTTGGCTGGCTCTGAATCGGCCGATGCGGCAGAGCGTCGCCTGCCGGCCCAGCGTCACGCTCCTTGGCCTTCCGTTCTGCCCACAATTGAGCAGGAGTTTTACCTGCCTGGTCCGCAAAGGTTCGACTGGCGCTCCCGACCTGGACATTCGGGGTGGTCGATGACGCCCCCAAGCTGGAGGGAAGAGGTGGTTTGGTGCCAAGGAACGACGGACCAGAACCGAATTTATTCGCAACCTTTGGCTTTGGCAGATTTGTCAGACGTTCTGCCTCCTGGTTGACCGCCGGTCGTTCAGGGAGCGTCGTGGGCTCGTTGCGAGGGACGGGCCCCGGGGCTGAAGCATCATCACTCGCCCCCTCTGGTTTTTGCGATCGTGCACGAATCGCAGCAATGTCTACTTTGCCTACCGGTTCGTAAGACCCTTTAACGGGAGCCGGGCGATCATCCTTCAGCTGGCCGGATTCCGCAGCCTGGCGCCGGATGGCCGCAATATCGACCTTGCCGATCGGTTGGTAAGCACCGCGAACTACGTTACCTCTGTCTTCTTCAAGGGCCGAAACAGGCGGTTGAGATGCGGGGGACTGGTTCTCTGATTTGAGCTGTTGCAGGTTCACCTTGGTGGGTTGATATGCGGGCTGAACCTTTTCCAGTTGGGTGCGCGTGACGGGGGGTGCATCTGCACCCCAGCCATCATCATCCACGGCTGCTGAGGGCTTCGGACGCAGTGCAGGTGCCGGTGCTGAGGCGATGCCCCCTGAGCGAGTCGGGGTGAAGACCGGCTTACTAGCGACCGGGGGCCGAGGTGCCGGCGTTGGAGCTGGTACCTGCGATTCCGGTGAATACTTTGAGCCAGACGAGTCTGCCACTCGTTGGACAATGCCCTCCGGAGAAAGGTGACCATCTGCTCGTGCTGTAATCTGAACGTGGTACCCCTAGCGTGCATTACCAGCCATCAGCTCAACCGTGTGGGGTAGATTAGGGGGGAGTCAGGGAGGGTCTTACGTGTAGGAATTTCGATACACTGGCCAAGTGACTGGTGAAATAGCCCTTGGTTCTCTCAGGGACACCTTCACCGCACCAGGCAATAAGGACGTTCTTTGGCAAGCCAGTATTAGGGTCGGTCACCTTAACGTAGGCGAATTGTACACGACCTTCGGAGAATTCATCGATGAGATCGAGTAATTCACCCTCTGCGGAGAAGTTGTGAGTGGTAGTGCCAGGTTTACGTGGGAAGAGGATGACTGACCACCAGTGTTTTGGACCTTCAGCACACTTTCTTTGTTACCGGAATCCTGTTGGAAGGCATTGACCAGTGGGGTTGAGACGGAGAAGACGGCCCATTGGGCATATGTCGGTGAGCCATTCTTGGGAGGGGTCGAGTTCACAACAGACTGATAGCTCTTCGATATCGAAGGCCCGTTAGCCGACAGGTTGAGAGAAGCCATGGTGAAGGAGGCTAAAAAGAGAAGTTGTAATGCTGCACGAGGTTGGAAGAAGATTGGTGGGGGGAGGGCGGAGGGCGGAGGGAAGAAAGGGGCCGAGGCGAAGCTATTGATAGATCCGCAATTATTAGTTTGATGAGATCACAATGCCTCGATAGGTGTTGGAGATAATCACTTTTGTTGTGTACGTTTTGTATTGTAGGTGGAGAGAGCAGAAGAATTAAAGACGGGAGGAGAAGAGAGGGGAAAGCTGCGGAAGGGAAGTGCTATAGGCAACGAAGAGAGTATCTCCAGGTTGACACATTATGTTAGATAATCAAGTCTCAACACTAATTATATAGTGATTCAACTGGGAATGATCATCCCCAAATCAGATTGTAATCACTGACAACTAATCCTAGATCATTTATACGGAACTTACCCTATACAAATGATGACAGAAAAGAGGATTCCAAACTTCGAGACCAACGATGACTAAGGCAGTAGTAAACTGAGATATCCACGTCACTAAGTCGAATTAAGATAGCTTGTGGATATAAATAGACCCGTTTATATAGTTTAGAAACTTGTCTACTCCTGACTACTATCATCTCTAGTTATCGCCATAACAAGAGAGCTCCACTCTAGCTCCATGTAAAGAACCAAAACGTTATAGATAACCTAGAATATGCATTGAAAATCTAGACTACCTAGGCATATTCAAAGGGTGTATTTATTTATTTCATCGTCTATGATAAACTTCAAATCTAACATACCCAGGTATAAGTACTCATGTATATCATGCAGTATACGTATGGATTCCAAGTTTGACTCACCGAGAAGTGGAACCGACCTTAGAGCTGTGGCTTACACTATATTTTTTTTTCCTGCTCCCCCTCACTTGGTCTCCCAAAGATTAGGAATTTGGAGATCTTTGTTTCTTCCTCTTTATTATGACCCAATAGAAGCTCATTAATCTTATTGTCTATTTTACTCACCACGCAATTCCTTGTTTGAAGTCTCCCTTCGTGGCCACCTATTCTCCTTCCCCCTCACCTGCGGTGTACCACAAACCTGAAATCCAAAGTCATGGGATCTTCCGAGTCCGACGAGCTCGGTCACATTCCCAATCGGAATGCCAGCCTCTCGGTCGAGGGTGAACCGCTGGCCTCGCCAGGCTTTGATCACACATCTGCGAGCTCTCCCGCTCTTGACGACCTGGATGCAAAAGCATCGGCCGACATTCTGCCCCGGGATCAACAGCAGAAGACCGCCACCTACGACTATGCCTACGAGAAATCATTGAGCCACGCGGAGGCGAAACTGTTTTACCAGCACCACCAGCTCGCGTCCAAAAGTGGTGAAAATACAGGACCGGTGAGCCCGGTGCCTACGTGGCGCCCCGCGGGCGATTCACACGACGACGTTCAAGCAATGGCCACAGAGGTCAGCCCCCGGCATAAGAGCCATGCAGCGGGTAAAAGCTCCATGGTGGTGGAGTCAGACTGGGATCTGGA
This sequence comes from Penicillium sp. S1602, assembly GCA_023626355.1. NCBI lineage: Eukaryota > Fungi > Ascomycota > Eurotiomycetes > Eurotiales > Aspergillaceae > Penicillium > Penicillium sp. S1602. The sequence goes on along the minus strand of JAMAGW010000049.1, from coordinate 16,027 downwards.
TTCCTCCACAGATCATGTTACCGACGACATCATCCATGGTAGCCAGCTGGCCGATCACTCAAGTCAGAACCACGCGGGACCCGCGGGGATAACACATGGCCAAGGGCCATACCTGTCGAGTGGAGATAATTCCCACGGAACTGGCCTAGGAATCGTTTCACAGGGGCCGGGCGGAGATGCCATCACCTCTGAATTGCATGCCATCTATCGCAAGATCAAGGGCCTGTTGGATCGACGTGCCAAATACCTAGCGCTGTCGCTACAGAGGCCCGGCGATGATCCAAGGGACCGTCAAAATTGGGAAATCTACCCCCCACCCCCCGAGCCTGCCTGGGACGAAGGGAAAGAATACCAGCCGGGAAACGTTGGGGGCCCAGCCGATCTAAACGCGAAGAAGAGGAAGATGGGGCAAGATATCGGTGAAGACTTCGACATGGACGAACTGCTCCCGCTGCCTGCCGAGTCCTCTTGGACCTATCGTTTGGATAGTAATAGTGTCTACCAGGTGTTTCAGTCGGAAGCAGCAGCGGATCGGCATGAACCGACGGTCCAAATTCCATCCCTGCGTGATTTCTACATGGACCTCGATGCCGTCGTAGATGTCTCGTCAGAGGGGCCAGCCAAAAGCTTTGCTTTCAAGCGCCTCTCGTATCTTGAAGGCAAATTCCAACTGTACACGCTCCTGAATGAGTATCAGGAGATCGCAGACAGCAAGAAGGTACCACATCGCGACTTTTACAACGTGCGCAAGGTAGACACCCATGTTCACCATTCCGCGTGCATGAACCAGAAGCATCTTCTGCGTTTCATCAAAAGCAAAATGCGGAAATCTCCCGACGAAGTCGTTCTCTTTCGAGATGGCAAGCATCTCACTCTCCGGGAGGTGTTTGAAAGTATCAACCTAACGGCTTATGACCTCAGCATCGATACTTTAGACATGCATGTAAGTCCTTGCTGGCCCCAGACGAGTGCATTGTGTCATCTGAAGAAAGCAAGTCACTAACGGTCTGTAGGCACACACCGATTCCTTTCATCGGTTCGACAAATTCAACCTCAAATACAACCCCGTAGGCGAGTCTCGTCTTCGTGAGATCTTTTTAAAGACCGATAATTACATCAAAGGCCGTTACCTGGCAGAGATCACTAAGGAAGTCATCTCTGACTTGGAATCCAGCAAATACCAAATGGTCGAATGGCGCATTTCGATATATGGACGATCCGCCGACGAATGGGACAAGCTCGCCGCCTGGGTGGTAGACAACAAATTGTTCTCCCCCAATGTCCGCTGGCTGATTCAGGTTCCACGGCTATATGATGTTTACAAGTCAAGTGGAATGATGGAGAACTTTGAGCAAGTCATCGCAAATGTCTTCCAGCCACTCTTTGAAGTGACCAAGGATCCATCCAGCCACCCTAAACTTCACGTATTCCTTCAGCGTGTGGTGGGATTTGACAGCGTCGACGATGAGAGTAAAGCTGAACGTCGATTATACCGGAAATACCCCATCCCGCGGGATTGGAACACAAAACAGAACCCCCCTTATACCTACTGGATCTACTTCATGTTTGCTAATATCGCCTCTCTCAACCACTGGCGACAACGGCGGGGGTTCAATACGTTTGTCCTTCGGCCTCATTGTGGAGAAGCGGGCGATCCAGATCACCTCGCTGTTGGATTCCTCTGCTGCCACAGTATCAGCCATGGTATTTTGCTGCGTAAGGTACCTTTGCTGCAGTACCTGTACTACCTGGACCAAATTGGCATTGCCATGTCTCCTCTCAGCAACAACGCTCTGTTCCTCACCTATGACAAGAACCCCTGCGCCAGCTTTTTCAAGCGTGGACTCAATGTATCGTTGTCAACGGACGACCCGCTGCAGTTTGCCTTTACCAAAGAGCCTCTCATTGAGGAATATTCGGTGGCAGCTCAAATTTACAAGTTCAGCGCCGTTGACATGTGCGAATTGGCCAAGCACTCTGTCATACAGAGTGGATTTGAGCTCTCATTAAAGAAGCGGTGGCTGGGCTCAAACTGCAACCTTCCAGGATTTGCAGGCAACAATGTCGCAAAGAGCAATGTTCCGGAGATTCGTGAAGCGTTCCGACATGAGACACTACAGTCCGAGTTGTCACTGTAAGTCATTTCCTTCTTCTATAGAAGGGAATTAGGTCGTTAAGGGAAGGGGACTTCAATCGCTAATCATCACATTAGAATTGCACGGTACTCCGAAGGATCAGCTGCGGATGAGCAGAATGTCTTGGCCCCAGGCCTCTTGCACACCGCTAATCAGGCATCTGCTAAGCCTGGGCCTCACGGTATGTCATTGTTCACCTCAAATAGAGTCCATTCCAGAGATTCGCGATGAACTGATACCGGATGATTCGATTAGTTTCGCCCTAATCGACACCTAATTGTAAAGGTCTAAATCAAGCATCAACGTCAAGGCCCCATTTCTCATAGATAGCAATATCAATGATTCCCCTGGTCTGAGAGTTACAGCTGAGATAATGTCCGCGGGTCCAGATGGGCTAACGGAGCAGAATATCTTCCTAGCAATTTTATACAAGGCGATCCGCAGAGCAAATACGATATCTCGTTCCCTCGATGCTAGTCGAATGGTCCAAGCCAATACGTAAAGTTCAATAGAGCAATCAACTTGCTGACTTCGCTGGGCCTTCTCTGGAGAATTGAAATCCAAGATGATTTATCCTCTTCGCGACTATGACCCCACTTTCGGGATATGTAGAAATGCTTTAGTTCGCCACGCTGGGATATGTATGAATGCTGATGCTGGTGCTGGTGCTGGTAGGTCATAGATACAAGGGTAAGAGAAAGGAAGAGAAAGGAAAAAGTTCAAACAAGATATCTAAAGCTGTAGTGTCAAATAGCCCAGCTACCCCTTCGTTCCGGCACTCCCCAGGCTTCTAGACCATTTTCATCCTCCGCCATACCGGGCTGTTGCCGTGCCCATTCCCGGATGTAGAGACGGAGAGCCTTCCATCGCATGCAGGCCACTACGTTGTTGTTGTTCTCCGGGGCAACAATATAGCCTCTTGCGTCGGTTTGGAGATCATCTCGTCGAAGATCTTCCACTGTGATTCCGGAGATTCGCCCGAGTTCATAGTCATAGAACCGCGCCACGCAGGGGTACCCCAAGGATAGATAATTGTAGATTTGCGTGACAAAGCCATCATGGAACTCATCATCCGAGTCCTGGGGAAGGACGGGACTGACGCCGTATTGTGACCTCAATAGACCTCTTTCATCTTTTTGGCTCGAGGGGGCGTTGGGCCGAGGGCTAGGGTTCAGCTCTACCTCGTAGTCTTGAGTCATTGGAGTCATGATGCCAGATATGAGATGTGACTCCCGTTCGGGGCCATCGGCTTTGCGGCAGGTGCCCATCCATAACCCCGCCCTTCGTCCACCGTCTGCTTGACTCTCCTCGCACCAAAGACCTCCACAGCCAGTGCACCGATCTTCCGCTGCCTGGGAATCATTCTTAGTGCTTGTGTTCTCACAGAGCGTCCCATCGGGAGAAAGGCTCCAAGGTAAGACAATGTCACCCCCAAGCATAGGAGGACTTGGGCCCAGATTCTTTGGCTCGGGCTTCGGTTCAGTCGGCACCGATTTAGGCTTACCCGATGTACCCATCGCCCTCAGACGCTGTTCTGCCTCTTCCTTATGCTGTCGCATATACTCGAGCTCCCAGGAAAGGTCCGCAGAGGATTGCCGTCGAGATTTCAGATGGTGCTTTGAGGGATACATGAAATTCTGGTCTTCGGAGTCGTCATCGTCCTCGTCGATGGCAAAATGATCCACAGGCTCGTATACTTGTTCGTTAGGAAAGGCCGCCAGCGCCTGCTCCTTCAGCTGCTTCTGTGCTGAACGAGCTGCCAGAGAAAGCAAGTACTCGGAAAAGTCCCCATCATAGCTTTCTCGGAGCAGCGTATGTAGCTTGCCATCCGTGCCTCCTTGGGGCCGGTTGGTGGGCGAGGATGATAGGGGTGAGCCGGCAGAGTCTTCAGAGTCTTCGCTGCTGTTTGATGGGATAGATGGCAGATCCGGGACACGGAATGAATGCCTCCGTGTTTCTTGGCGACGAAGGAGGCTCGCGTATGAGAATTTCGACTCGAGGGGATGAGGGGTAGTATTGCGTCGGGGGGTTGACCGAGAGGCAGAACCCAAACGTTCGGTAGTAAGATCCTGAGCAATGCAACGAGAAGGCTCTCCGGCCTTGCCCTTCACAGAGCGACGGTCCGTTTCAATTAAGTCCGGTTTAAATCTTCTAGGGCCAGAAGCAACGGAAGATTGATTCTTCTCCTGCGGTCGCGACGGTCCCCGACGGCTGGCGATAGTTGTCTCAATCGGCTGAGGCAGGATTCGTCGCCGCGGCTGGCCCTCAGTTTGAGGTTCACTTTTATGGGAGAGACCATGGGTCGTTTTCGAATTGTCTCTACTCTCCAGGGTTGACCTGGTCGGTGTGATGTTGGAGCTTCGAGATGTGGTTTCGATTGGCTGAGCCAAGAACCTCTTTGAACGGCGAGTCAACGACTCGTCCTGCTGATCTGACGATTTCTTATCATCTTGCAGGGTTGAATCGAGGTTGGAAGGCGTGCTGGTCTCCAGCTTGGCTGTTCCTGACGGGTCCTCCCATAGTGATCGGTGTTCTTGCGGGAGAGGCTGGTGGCCCATTTTCGATTCCACACAAACTTTTGCACACCATGAACACCATGCTCTGATTTTATGACACTTGATGGCGATTTAGTCAAAGAGGAATGGCATGGTTTCTGGCGGGAATGTGTGGCCCGGAGGTCTGCAATTTGAATAGCCTCAAGCGTCTTAGGTCTAGGGACTCCAGTTGGGAGTAGACAAAAATAAGCAAATAGGGATCTTAGAGAGTTATTTGTCAGAGGTCTCCCAATCTCGTGGCTTTATCCGAGAGAGATTTGTTTTTATGTAGGAAGAATGAGGGGGAAAACATGCGAGTAACGGGACACAGATAAGGACAAAGGCGGTGATCGATAAGATGACATCAGCCTTATAGACGATAAGATAAGGTTTAACTCCACAATCTTCCTTCCCTTCTCTTCCTTGCGTATGAATCACCCTGCACAATGGAACCCGATAAACGGAAATTTGTTTCTGATGAGAAAGATCAACTGGCTTCCTCTAAGAGGAGGGTGATTGGCCCCACATTACCCCCAGCAGCACAGTCCCCCGAATCCAAGGCCTCATCTGCCGAGAGTGAAACGGATAGTGATGATGATTTTGGACCTAGCATGCCTCCTCCCCACGGTGTCTCCGGGCAGCAGATACAACCACCACTGCCTGATTCAAGCTCAGCTCCACCCGATGAAAAGAAGGAGAGTCAGCGAGATCAGTGGATGCTACACCCGCCTGAGCAGAGCGATTGGGCCACCAAAATCGACCCCACACAATTGCGGAATCGAAAGTTTCAAACCGGAAAGTCTGCCCGCACATCAGCCACTAAGCAGGTTGATTCTTCCTGGGTCGAAACTCCCGAGGAGAGAATGCGACGGCTTGGGGACGAGGTGATGGGCGTGGGGGCCCATTCTAGAAGTCCAAGCAAACCATCCTCTAACTCTGAGGCGCGCCGAGCTCAAGCCATGGAAGAGCAAATCAAGAAGTTTAATGTAAGCTCTTGTTGATGGTGGTGCTTATGTGGCATCTAGAAAGTCAAGCTAACGTTGTTTTTGTTTTTCCATAGGGCCAAACTAAGAAAGCCACCCGTTTAGAAAAACCAGATCATGAGCGTAAGGAGGTAGAGGATGACCCGTCTGCGCGGGTTTTCGATCGGGAAAAGGACATGGGGATTTCATCCAAGATCTCTAGTGCACAGCGCCGGGAGATGGTGAATCGAGCTAGCGATTATAGCTCGCGTTTTAGCAAGGGGAACTTTCTCTAAAGTTTAGACTACAATAAAGCATTACGCTCGGTTGTTAATGTAAAAAGTGTATTGATTAATATCAAATCTTGTAATAAAGATTCTGAGATCTAGGAATATTCTTTCACTTCAGGAAATGAGCCAAAAATATTATTATTGTCATGACTAATGAAAGGGTATATAATATATAGAATTATACTATTTAAAATATGTTTGATTATATGTATAAAAACTATTAAAGCTTATGAAAGCCTATGAAGGTTTTATTTTATTAAACTTATTATTCTATCAAAGGAAGAAGTGCTTGTTAAATGTCCAGTAAAGTTCTGTTTATTCAGATAGAAACTAGTTTCAGAATGAAATTTACAAGAATAGATTAGATATCTCTTGTTCTATATTATATAAAAATATATCTCAATTAAGGGAACTAATAATAATTCTTGAAGAACGATAATATTATTGTCATATGTCTTATTATTTTCGTTGGTTAAATATTTGTTTTCATTAATAAGCATAATTAAATTATAACTAAATGTTCGTTTATTTATTTAGACATAAGTCTCTAAATATTTAATAAAGTACCATAAGGATCAATCCCATAATGATCTTAATCAAGATGAAGAATGTAATTTATAATTTGATTATATAAATTTATGTTAGGATTATAGAGTAATAAATTTCAATCATTTATTATTTAAGTAAAAGAAGTATCTTATACTATTTCTTTTATCTAATTATATACTCGGAATTTATAGTATTAAATTATAAAATTCTTAAAATAGTGAATGAATTCTTTCTTATTAAAAGGTTTAAACATATAAGCTATTGAATTTTTTTAGAGATCTTATAAAAGACACTATTAGATTATAATCATAGGGTCTAGTTTTAAAAAATAGATTTAAGCGTATTTATTATCTCATTAAGAGTTAATATTAGGCTATAGGATGTTTATATAGTAATTGTTTGATAATAGACTTCTTATAAGTATAATAAAGTAGATGACATATATATATATATTATAGTTAAGTATAGGAAGTATAAAATAGTAATTTAAAGAAAAGAAATTAATAATAGAGAAGAAGGAAATAACTAATATAGATACTATGAAAGAAAAGATAGCTACTAATTTTCTAAGGTAGGAATAATTATATATCTAGAACAATACTAAATCACTATCAAATTATCTCTATTAAGAATTAGCTATAACAAATCTAAGAAAGTAATTTAAAATTATAGAGGGAAGCTAAAATAAAATAAAATAAATTGAATTAAAAGACTATAAATCTCTAATATTATTTTAATTCATCTCTAATTTATGTTAGAAAGATGGAGATATTAAATTTAAAGATATTGAAATCTTAAATAATTAAGTCTTCATTTATTAATTACATAATTAGCTAGTTAATCTTAACCTTTTTTTCTATTACTCCTTTTAAATATTCTTTAGAAAGGGTAGAAGTTATTAGTATATTAGTATATATTAAATATATTAATAGAATAAAATAGATAGAATAAATAGGATATCTTTTAGAAAAGATCTTAGAATAGTACTAAAATTATACTAAATTATAAGAATGTTTCAAGAGATAGACTATTGTTTTAATTTGAAATGCTACTAAATTAAAGCTTTATATTAATTGTATAAAAATATGTATTCAATTTTTAGATATATTGAAACTTTTACGAAAAGTATCTTTTATATAAAAATAAAAAGATCAAGGTCTTAAGTTTTTCTCTGAATTATTACATAAATCAAAATTAGAAAGCTAAAAATATATTAGATATTTATTAGTTACCAATAATAAAAAAATAGTAAAACCTACTATTTTATATTAGCATCTTTTTTTCTATAAAATAAATCTCAAGATATAATTATTTATTATCAAGTTAAGTAAGAATTAGTTTAAAAATAACCTATATATCTAATACTTAGTCTTTTCTAAGAAAATATATTTATTATTATACTTATAATAGTCCGAATTATATATAATGACTCTTAAAGTATATATAGTAAATTAAGATAATAAATCTAAATTAAAAAATTTAAGATTGAAGTAAACCCTATTATTTTAATATCTTCTAATTAATAAGGATTTTATAGTATATAGTTATATTTAAATAATTATAAGATAATAATAGATTTATATAGATCTTAATATAATAGCTAAAGCTAATATCATTAGTCTTAAATTTATATAAAAATAAGGATTCAAATCTATAAAACTTATAATACTATAAATTAAGTGTTGAAAATCTTTTAGTTCTAACTTATAAAGTCTATAATAATTAATATTTTAATGAATATCTATAGAACTATTAAATAAGATAGTATGATATTATAGTAAAAAGAGACCTAAATTCATACCAAACCCCTATTTCATTGATAATAACTTCAATAGAACTAAGAATTTATTGATTATTAAAAAGGAAAATAGTATAATTTTTTTTTAAAAAATAATGATACCTTATGAACTAATAAAAGCTTATTAAATTTAGACCTATAGTTATAATATTAGAACTATTATTAAAAAGATTAGATATAAAAATAAGTAAGATTGAAATAACCTTAATTTAAGATTAGAATAATATTATAATAAAGTATTAATTATATTTAATTATTAAAATATAAACTAATTTTTTAAAACTTAATTTTAAGATACTACTCTTTAATATAATTGAACTAATTACATAGTTATTTATCTAATTAAAGATTCTCAATCTCCTTATAGGCTTATATATTTATTATCTTAGAATAAGTTAAATTATTTTAAGATTATTTAGTCAAGCAATTTAAAAAATTAATGAAGTGGGCCTTTAAAAAGTCATATAAGAGCTCTTATATTTTTTACATTGAAGAAGGATATAACTATTTATTTATATATTAATTATAAAAATTTAAATTAGGTTTTTATAAATAATCAGTATCTATTATCTCTTATTTCTAAAGTTTTAGACTAATTATCTAGATCTTAATATTTTAGTAAAATTAATATTTAAGATATATAACACTAAATAAACTAATATTTTATTTAAATAATATTCCTATATTCTTAAAAATAAGAAATAAATATATACATTATATTAAATAAGTACTAGAGTAACTATCAAAAGCCTAGCTATATACTAAATTATTAAATCAGATTACTTAGATATTGACTTAAAAAAAGTATTTTAATAAACTAATATTGATTATTATTTCTTAATTAATTAATACCTATGAGTTTTAGAGATATTTAGGTCTTTATTAGATTTTATAACTTTTACTATAAGTTTATATATAACTTCTCGTAAATCGCTTAATCTCTTATTTTATCTTTAAAAAGAGATAAGAATAGAAAAAAGCCTAATTTATATACTTTATTAGAATATAAATAAGAAGTAATTTATAAGCTTATTAAAGCTTTAATATTAGTTTTTTTTACATTTAATTAAATGTATTATTAGATTAAAGATTAATATTTTTTAAATAAGATATAATTAGTATTATATCTTAATTAAATAAAAAATATATATCTTAGTGTTAAAGATTCACTAATTTAGAGATGATTTATAATATATCTAATAAAGAGCTATATATTATAATTTATTCTTTTAGATATTAGTGTTATTATTTAAATAAGTTTCTATAAATAATAGGAAGTTAATAATTATTAGATATGATAATGTGTAACTTTACTTTTATTAAACTTTATTATTAAGTATTTATCTAGTAAGACTAATCTAATAAATGCTTTATTTAGATTATTTAAAAAACCTAAGAATACTTAGGATCTTGGTTTAATCTTACATTAATACTAAAAATTCCTAATTTAATAATAAGTGAAGGAATAAGACTTTTACTAATTATATATAATTTAGACTTAACTAAATAAAAATTAAGATTTTAAATTAAGGTCTATTAAAGTCCTAGTACTAAGATAACTAAATAAATAGAGAATTTAAAGATTATATTATAAGTCATTAATATAAAAAGTTATAATCCTTATTATAAGTAAAATAAAAATAAAAGAATAACTAAGAATTAGTCTTTACCTAATGATTTAATTTTATTTATTTATATATCCACTTACTAGTAAATTTAACATAAATCTTATTAGAATTATACTATACTAATCCTTTAGCTAACTATTTGAAGAAATAAAAGATAAATAAATCATTATATATAAACTTCTATTAAGAGTAAATTGATCAAGAAGTAAAAGATTATATTAAAAGATAAATAACTTATTAAGATACAGCTTCACTTAGATACTATCTATATAATAAGCTTAATTTATTTATAATTTTAACTTAATCTTAGTCTAAATTAACTATATATTCTATTATTAGGTTATTTTAAGCCTTTTTTGAATAAATCGTTATTAATTATATGTTAGTTATTATAGATTATCATTTAAGAATAGTCCCTTTTCTACTATTTCTTTTATAATCATTTTTAGTAAGCTTATAAAGCTAGTATATAATAAAATAGAGCTTAAATATAGTGTTAAATAGAATTATCTTTACTCATAGATTAGTCTTTATAATTCATTTTTAATTTAGCTTATATTTTCTTTTATATATAAAATAATAATTAAACCAAGTTTATAATATTATCTCTATTATCTTATTAATATAAAATAAATTATTTGGTCTACTTTATTCTAAATATAAAATTTATATATAATAGCGCTACTGATTCTATAATAAAACTTATCTTTTATTATTTTTATAACATATTAACATTGCATTAATATATATTGTAAGACTAATACCTATGGAAAAAAGGGTGTTAGAAACTAAAATAAGAGTTAAAAATAAAAGTTATCTAAGAAACGTTAGAGAAATAATAATAAATTACTATTAAATTATACTAAAATAATATAATAAGATATAGGAATATTATCATTAAAAAAGAAGATCTAATTGTTTTTTTTTTATAAAAAATGTATATTAAAGATACTAATAAAGAAGTTTATATCTAAACTTATTAGTCTATTTAGAATTCTAGATTGATTTAGTTGATAAGCCTATTAAATTATTCTATTTATAGAATATAATAAAACCTATAATATTTTTTATATCTTATTAGTAAAATCGTAGATAAATGAAGAGTAAAAGAAGTGTTTAAATAAATTACTTCCTCTTTTAAAAGATAAGAATGAGTAGAAAGTAAAAGAAGTTAAAGAAAATATTATTATTTATTACAATAAAAAGACTAGTCTTCTGAATAGAACTAATAAATACTAAGATTAAGGATTAATATATTAGCTCTAATAAACAAATTTAAAAAGATATGAAAACTCCCTTAATTTATTACTATTTTAATTTTGATTTATTTCTATCTTGAATATTAATTAATTCTTATAGAATATATCTTTATAAGATTATCTAAAATATAATTTTTTAGCTTATTGATCTTATTCTTACCCTGAATTATAAGAATGTTATATTTAATATCCTTTGAATATATATATATTATTATTAACTGATTATTATATCTAATATTATTTCTTTAAAATTATAATGAATATTAAAATTAAATATCTCTTATACTATATATAGGAATACTAAACAACATGTTCTTAATATTTAGACTTGGAGTTTGATAAAATATTAATAAATGAACTTTAAAATAATATATAAAGAGATATATATTAGAATTACTTACTTCTTAGCTATTAAATTATATTTAGTTTCATAATAAGTAAAAGTATTCTTAAAGGATTAATCTAAATTTGAAATATATATTATTATAATTATACTAGAATATAAATAAGAGATTATAATTTTCTTATCGAAATTAATAAAGATTTAACTTATATCTATAATATCTATTTTTATTTTAAATAGAGTATAGCTAAATAGTTGATAAAAAAAATATTCTATATACTATAGATACTTAATAAAATAATTACCAGATGTTAGTAAATTATAGGAATTATAATATAGTACTAAAATAATTTATACAAGTAAACTAAAAATTATAGATTATTTTATACCCCCTTAAATAAAAAAAGAATAGATATTTTATTTAAAATTTAGATAATCTTCTATATATATTTTCTAAATTCTTACTATTTTCTAACAATTACTCTTTAACTATAATTGACATTAATTCAATAAAAAGAGAGAGAATAGTTATTATAAAAGAAAGATAGCCAATAATTATCTATCTAGAATAATACTAAATTATTATTAATTTAGTATCTAGATTAAGAGCAAGCTTTAGATTTATTTAAACATAAGTTTAGATACTAAATTAAAAGTGATTTAGTACTATTTCCGGATATATTATTATTTTTATCTTAGAAAATTAGTTATCTTTTCTTTTATAATAACTATTCTCTCTCTTTTGATAGAATTAATGTTAATTATAATTCTTATCTAATATAGATAAGATACTACTTTATATTATTCTATAATATCTAGCTATAATATAATAGCTCTTTAATATAAATATTTATTTTAGCTTTAAGAAGATAATTCTAGATATAACTACTAGTTAATAATAAAATATATATTTTTAGAAGAGATTAAATATATAATTTTTACTATCTAGAGTAAAAGTAAAGTTAATAAAGATAGAAATTATATCATATAAAGATTTAGAATTTATTTCCTTTAGAACTTATTATAATTTAAAAATAAAATAAAATAGAGATAAGATTAAACTAAAATAAGAATAAGGGTTAAATATATTTTCTTATTTTCTAAAATTTATTAATTAAAGCTAATATATTAATATATAATTTTAGTATCTATTAATTATATTTAGAAGGCTAATCTCTCTATTTTAATAGAAAGTAATCCTTTTCTTTAATTTTTTTCTTTTCTTTAACTTCTTCTACTTCTTAATTATTCTTATTCTCTAGAAGTAGAATTAGTATAGTTTTACTTTATTTTTACTTTTAATTTACCTAAGATTTAAATAGTAAAATATAGAAGATATTATAGATTTTATTTTATTTTATAGATAGAGTAATTTAATAGGCTTATTAGCTAATTTAATTAAGAATTTCAAATAGGCTAATAAATTTTAGAATAAGCTATTTTATTAGAACCTTTAATTATAGATTTCTTATTAAGAGAGAAATAAGATCTTCTTATTTAAAGATAATATCTATATAATTCTTATTATATTATTTCTAATATAATTTAATAGCGATTTACTACTATTTTTTAAGCTTTTCTTTAATTACTCTTATTTTTACAATTCTTACTTTAGCTTCTAGGACCTCTCTTTTTTTAGCACTAGCCTTAGCGTGTATGTAAAAGTTAGATTAATACCCTATTAGAGTAGTAAAAGTTATAAGCTTTTATTATAGAATTAATAGCGCTATTATATATAAATTCTATACTTTAAAGTAGAGTAGGCTAGTTAATTTATTCTATATTAGTAAAGTAATATAGATAATATTCTAGAACTTAGTTTATTCTCTTGGGTAAAATACTATATATTTAGCTCTAACTTAGTATCTAAAATTAAATTAAGCTCTAGACTTACCTAGAAGTAAGTCTATAATTATAAGGAGTAAAAGGGCTAGGTAAGAAGATAATAAAGAAGATATAAATCAAATATAATATAGTACTAAAGTAGTATAGATTCAAAGTCTAAGGTAATAAATATATCTTATATTAATTTTAAAACTAATTCTTAAGGAGATAGGAATTCTTCTTCTTCCTTAATATAGAGAAATTAAGAGCTAAGTGAACTATTTATAATAAGCTTACTTTATATAGTACTTATTATAGACTTACTTCTAGGCAAGTCTAGAGCTCACTTTTATTCTAGATACTAAGTTAGAGCTAAATCAGAAATAATTTAGTACTATTTCGGGATATCTTGTTATTTCTACCTTAGAACATTAATAACCATCTGTTTCTTTATAACACGATATATGTCTCTAAGATTAGAATCTACTAATTTAGTAAATTACTATTTTATATGTCTTAATATAACAATTCTATTAAATATTTATATATTCTAGCTTAACTAAGAGATTAACTATCTATTTATTATTATAATATAATATAAAGCGCTTCTTTATATTAAACTTGATAGATTAGAATAGATATTTAATTTAGTATAATTATTTTATTATAGCTATAGTATAATTAATAAAAATTTAGTCTTTATAATAGAAATTATTATAATATACTGGTTTTAGGATTTCTAATTAACTAGATCTTTATATAATATAAATATATAGTCCTCTAAGCTCTTTTCTATTAGGGTTACTTATAAAGCTTATATCTAATATTATATAAAATAGTTATATTACTAGTATTTATTAAGAGTATAAGATATAAGCTAATCCTTAATATAATTATATAACTAATTAATATATAATATTATAGTATATCTATAAGAAGGCCTATAGAAGAGCCGAAGAATAGGCGAAGAAGGGCCTTAGAACACTTCTATATACTATAGTTCTATATACTATAGAACTAGCTAGAGAAAGGTTAACCCGATATACTTAGGTAACTAATTAGATAAGCCATATAATAGAAATAGGATTATAGAGAATACCCCTAGAGGTCTCTAGTAATTATATTATTATTAATATTAATCTATATAGTATACTTATATACTACTTATATTATTACTCTTATCTAATTTAATCCCTAGGATACCAGTCCTAATATTATAATTACTTCTTAATCTAGATAGGACTAGTAATATAAAGAACTTATAAAGAACGAAATATTATATAATACGTAGAATTATATAATAAGAAATAAAGTACTAACGTATTTTACCACCGAGCGGGTCACACCACCAAGCGGGTCACCCCCATCAAAACGCGTTAATTAATTAGACCTTCCTTCTTCAACCACCCACTATGCCTCTAATTCGCTCTCAAAATCGTCGAAATTTAACGGAATAAGAAGGACGTATCTTACTAGCTATCTAAGCTATCGAAAAGTAGGAAAATTCATAATTCGTGAAGTAGTATATATATATGATATACTGTTTTCCACGCTCTAAGCCCGTCTTTAAGGACGTAAAAACCGCGTCGATCTATATATAAATTCGTTTAAATTGACTAAAATCGAGGAGAATTCATTAAAATAATAGATAATCTCTATGGATATATATAGAGTAGCACCTCGACCAAAAACTATAGGCGAAATGGCTAATCTATTACTCGAAATACGTAGAACGACCCCGATTTAAACTATTAGTAAGAATTAGGTCCTAAAATTCGTTAAACGACACCTAGAAATCGCTATATGCTTTATAATTACAAACGTGCGAAGTGCGAAGATCTAAAAATTATTAAAGAATAGTTTAATCTAGTTTAAAAGACGATTCTTAAGAACGGGATCCACGAAGATAATATCTATAACTTTAACGAGACGGGCTTCGCGATAGGCTTAACCGCGACTACGAGGGTTATAGCGAGATTAGATATAGGCGGTCGGCGCTACCCCCTTTTATAATCTAGAAATCGTAAGTAGGTAACTATGATCGAATCTATAGGCGCGTCTAGATTTAGTCTTCCTCTAATAGTGATCTTTAAGGGTAAAGTCTTTATTAAAAGCTAGAGTGATTAACTTACGGATAACTAGTATCTTTAAAAAAGTAATAATAGATAGACTTCTAACGAAATTAGACTTAATTAGCTTTAAAAAGTCTTTCTTCTATTAACTTTCTCGAGAATAAAGAGGAAATTTCGACTTCTCGTCCTTAACGGTCACGGAAGCTATTTAACTCTAAAATTCGACGAAATTTACTCTTAAAACGACGTGATTCCTATTTATATACCTCTATACTCTTTATATCTTTTATAATCTCTTAATATAGGCTATTTCGCTATATTAAAACGCGCGTATAGGAAGAAGATTAAAGATCTTATATAGGCTAGAATAAATTATATTAATAAACTCGACTTTCTTAATCTATATCTAGAGGCTTAGCTCGAAGCTTTTAAATTAGAAATAATTAAAAATAGCTTCGCTGTAACCGGATTAGCTCTATATAATCTAGAGCGTATAATTTCGAAGCTTAATATTCGACTTTCTATATCTATACCCCCCCCTTTTAGCAGTAGTAGTACTGTTATGAAAGAAAAGATGGTTACCACTTTTCTAAGGCAGAAATCATGGGATATCTCAGATATCCCAAAACGGCG
>JAMAGW010000048.1:0-132685 GCA_023626355.1 Penicillium sp. S1602 | reverse complement strand
AAGGTCTAATTAATTGACGCGTTTTGGTTGGGGTGGCCCGGCCGACCGGGTGGCCCGCTCGCTTGTGAAATACGTTAGCCTCTAGAGCCGTTACGTAATGACAAACCCGTAAATAACGAGTAGGGATAAATACAGCCATACTTGGCTGTCTTGGCTGTCTTGGAGGCAGATGGAAGGATAAATGCGTGTATCCTCTCAACCTGTTGCTAGAGCTACGAAGAAAATTTACAATACCCCATTCAATTGCACGGCAAACATCTCAAACTACCCTACTTAGTGTCGGGTTCTATAAAGTTGAGCCTCATAGGACTCGAGAACAACTTCCGGGACAGCGTGGGGCTGCCTAAATCACAAGCGACCTAAAGACCCCGTTAGTCCCGGGCGCTTCGGACCCTTTGGACCCTCTTTGTCTAGGCCCCTGAGGCAAGTTACATTTGAGGTCAAAATCAAATTAGCATGGAAATTCAGGAGTAGTAGGCAATTTCTGTTTTCCATTTATTTCTTTCTCATTTCAATTTCTTTCTTCCTTTTTTTTCATTAACTTACTTTCTAAAGGACTGCCAGGATGTCGGTCTGGTTATGCAGGTATGATAAATCTGTGCCCATTTCTTGAATTTTTTTTAACAACGCATTCGATTATTTAGTCTTTTATTGCTTTTGAATGCGCTCTCATTAGCTCCACAGATCCTGCAGTCATGCAGATTGAAAAACGAAGCAAAAGCCCCTATTTTCTTGACCTTTTTCAACCTCACCAGCGCACGGGAACAGTTAATTCTATGTTACCATTTTTTCTTGAACGCAGCAAAATATAATAGAATGGTTAAAGAGCCTTCTGAATGGATGCATCTGTTCTATGCAACTGCAGCATGGTTGTTGGCTTCTTATATTCTGTACGCTACCATCCATTCACATCATCTGATTCCGGCAGGATCCGAGAAACATGCTAATATACTAATGATTAAATCCAGAGTTGTGGCAAACATATGTTATTCACCCAATGCGCGTATCAGAAAGGGGATATATCTTATCGTGGAGCTCGCATATATGCTCTCCCTTCTTGCCAGCGGGCAATACAACCGTTCGGTGCAAATAGATTTATGGAGCTTTATGAACATATTGATTCATACCAATCCTGCGGTAATATGTGCCACGATGTATGTGTTTATACACAGAGTCAAGGAAATGAGGCCGGGTTCCACTTCGCTGTTGAGCGTCGTAGGAATTTTTAGCCAGATTTTGATCCACGTCATACTGCCGATCTCCTGGGCAAGGCTAGTTCGGGTTCCATTGAAGCTTTTCTTGTCTGCTCCGTGGGAGGGATTCGTGGTAATATATCAACTTTATGGGTGGATATTAGTGGAAAACGCTGTCTTTGCGGGGCTCCAGGGATGGTTTCTTTGGATGGTGTTGAAACAAAGAAAGGCTACGACTATTCGTGAGAGGAAAGGGCTTCACTCGGACCTTGAAGTCAGCATGGTGGATGTTTGAGAGACTCATTCATATCTGTACCTGGCAGTATCTTAGTTCCAGAAATCTGTTCCATTCCCATAATTGGAAAATTCAACATTCAGCTATAAGCTCTAGACCCTTGAGCTATATAGCGGATTCGTCTTCAATATTCTACACAGCTCCCCTATATTCCACAACTCTTAACTGAGTACCAAATCCAGTCTTGGGATCTACACGCGATGGTGTTGATGGGATCTCTGCCTGATACTTCAGGCCAGCAACCCAGGTCCCCATGGAGAGATGGTTAACGAGTCTTCCTTGCTTTCTTTTTTCTTTCTCAAAAGCATAGTATGTAGAGAATGACATTAAGAGCTCATCGAATCGACTTAATTTGTACCGAGCGATCTTCATTCGGCAAGGCGGCGACCCAGACCCAAGATTCCGATGATTCCGAAGGACCCACCTTCCACCTGAATTCCGCTTTCCCGGGCCAGCTCGGTATCTTCACCAATCGTTAAAATGAGGGATTCAGAGTCGCAAAATGGACAAAGTCATGTTGATTCCGAGGATAGCCAGAAGAATGGCGTTTTGCATCCGCCGAAAAGGCCAAAAAGAGCAAAATATGCCTCGAAAGCCTGGTCTGTTTTGCCCCGGAACCAAGTCAACTCCATTGGCCTAACATCTTGAAGTACCCAGTGCAAAAGGCGGAAAATCAAAGTATGATTCGAAAGGTAGACGATTCATACAGATGTTTCTGCTAACATTGTACTCACTAGTGCGATGGTGATGTGCCATGCCAATCTTGCATAGCCAAGGGAAAGAAGTGCGAGCGAACTGGAACCGATATGCGCGGGAAATGGAGAAATACAGATCGCACAAGTGGCTCGGGTGATGAGATCTCTTCACGACTAAAGAAAGTTGAGCCCCAGATGAGTTCGATGAGAGATTCGGAACTTCATTCTCACAAGACGTCAGAAAGTCAAAGTGATCTCGATCGACCAGAAGCCCAACGCAACGTGACAGCCTCCAGAGAAGGGCGGACATCCCGTTCTGACTCCTGCTCTCACTCTGCACAAGTACCGACGTTTTCTGGAGAAACATCCATCACACATAACCTGACAGTTGTTGAGAGTCGCCTTGAGCAGATGGGTGTCCAGTATGCCCGGCTTCAATCTGCATCACCCAATCGCGAATTCCGGTCTTGTCTGACACCGTCCCCCGAGAATTCAGCCAAGCGCCATACAGAGACACGAACGAATTTTCTCGATCAAGTCCTGAATGCTCATGGGTTGGTCCCCGACCGAGAGCAATGGAATGGACTTCTACGTACTTTTTGCGATGAAGTGCACATTCTTGTGCCATTTCTTCATTTACAAAGTCTCTGGGAGTTGTATGAGAAACTGTGGAAAACTTCTTTCGTAGTTCAGCCAAGAAGCAGCGATCGACACCGGAATGGTGTTATTCGTGTCGAACATGCTCATATCTTGCTATGCCTTGCTAATGGTAGATGCGTCGAATCGTCTCGTTTTGAAGGTGACGAGGGGCGATATTCTGCAGGTTGGAGCTTGTACAATGCAGCCCGGGATATGTTTGGAGATCTTCTTGATGGGTTCACCCAGTGCGCCGATCAAATCTTCGTGCTCCAAACGGTTTTCTTGATGGTGAGCATGAATCACGATTCATATCGCGTGTATTTATCCTGACAAAATTCAGGTTGTCTACCTTTTCCGCATCGATGCCCATGGGTCTGCAGAAAAGGTTCTTGCTCTCGTAATATCGCATGCCCATCACCTTGGTCTCCACAGAAACCGAGTTGTCGAGTCTATGACACCCTTTGAGAGCGAAATGTCTCGGCGCTTATGGTGGTGCCAGTATCTAATGGACAGGAGACTCGCCATAGAGACTGGTCGCCCATTTCTTATTCAAGATGTCAACGTCGATGTGGGCTTTCCGCGCAACGTGGACGATGAGTGGCTCACGAGGTCTCAAAGTACTCAAAGGGAACATCACACAGACCGATTAACTACCGAGTTTGAGATGGCTCCAGTTCCGTACCTTATTGCCATGGCAAGTTACTCTAAAGTTGTGGGCAAAGTATGGGAGGCTCTTTATGGTGCCGCAACATCAGAATCCACCCCAAGCCCTCTTCTCAACGAGTACTTGGAGCATCTCATCGCCCAGTCACAAAAAGGCATTCACCCAGAGTTTTCATACGACCCTCGGAACCCTGGGAACGTCAAAACCTGTGGAGTACCCTGGTGGCAGATAAAACAGAGATTTATTATGCGAATCGTAAGTGACAAAAATTGCAGTTCTTACCTTCGTTCATAGAGGCTGACCTACTTATTCAGAGGTGGTCATCCTTGTATCTGCTGATTCGAAAACCAATGCTTCAGAAGTCCTGGACACCAAATCAGCCAGTTCCAGAGGCTATCGAAAACGAAGTTGTTTGCATGCGTGTGGCCCAAAGTATATTTGACGACTTCAACAGTATGCCAGAACAACATCCAAAATACACATTTCCGTTCTTACACTACCTCACCAATGCTACGATAATTGCACTTGGGCTTATCATTAAGCAGCCTGCATTTAAGCGAGCCTATGGTCAACTTACCCTCAAAGCTGCACGTTCGCTATGGGACCATTGTCGCAAAACCTGGGTTTCTGGAAGAATGGCACGGACTGTTTGGAAGCTGAATCAGATGGCCGATGCAACTCTCAGCCATCCTAGCGAACGGTTGCAGGTGAGAGTTGGCGATCTTCGTCATAATATGGATCAATCTGTTCTGAACGGGGCATCGCACTCGCCATCGCCCATTGTCCCAAGCTCCGAATCGACACCTAGATTGAGGTCTAACGGCGGAGATCAAGATTCAACAAATAATGCGAGATATACAAGAAAGGGTCATCAAACTATCCATAGTCCCAGTGGACCATCGGCTGCGCGAACAAGTGACTCCACTGGACTCGATGAACCTATCACCCCTGGATTTGGGTTTGGACAGCAATGTCCCATTCTAAACGCTAGTAATGTGCGAAATTCGGAGAAAACGCAACTGGTCGAGAACAGTCAATACAAACGGGCTGAGCCAAGATCTGGAATGCATGCCGTATCAGAAGCGAGTCTTCCCAATACCCGAAGTCATTTTGAAATCACACGGCCACATCCTTATTCGTCTGAGACTATCCAGACGGGACAGGACGAATTGGATGTGGACATCTCATTTCCAGGTGAGATGATAGATGGGGGGATGGAATGGTTGCAGTCGCTGTTTGAGAATGGTCTAGATACTCACCTTCCTCCGGTGTGGGACTGAATTCCTCCAAAAAAAAATCAAAAATCAAACACGGTTTGATAAACGTGGAATCAAATCTTCTGAGAAATAATATTGGCCTCTGTCAAGGCAGTCTATATAATATGCAAGTAGGGCCCTTGACCAGGCTCACCACCCCTCATATACCCTTCACAATCATGGGGCTTCGCATTCGAATTCGATCTCCATATCTGTAAAATATGAAAGGAATTGGAATGAGAACAACCTCAATAAGTGCAAGCATGGTTCCAGCCCACTCAGCCCCCATCGCATGATACATTCTATTCCCCGCTAGAGGAAGAACTCCCGCGAGACCGTATCGCACGATTGAATTGCCAGCAAGGGACGAGGCCGCATAAACGGTATAACTTCCCGCTAGGTAGTTGGTAGAGTAAATAAATACCAAGCCATTACCCAGTCCAAAAGGAAGCCCTGCGAGGATTGGACAGATCCAGTGGACAGGTGGTCGAGCAGTCCAGGCGAACCAGAACTCGCCGATGGGGATTAATACACTACCCACACAAACAGCAAAAACCGCAGCTTCGGGAGCTGCTCTACCAGTAACAGGACTCTTGGGATGCATGGAAATGATCCGCCTAATCAATGGTTCCAGACTTACCGCGATCGCGGTGCCTGTTCCTATTCCACAATAGCTTAGCCCGGCTAACCCTGGGGACCAGCCTCGAAGCTCTTCGAAGACGATCGGGTATGCAACGAAGCATAGAAACAGGACTGCGTACACTACTCCGATGTAGAGATTCCAGAAAACACTGAAGGCATATTAGCTTCAACTGGTAATAGTTTGGAATGGTTAGCTCACCAGATTGGCTCGAGGACAGCCATCCGCAAAGGTCGAATCATGTTTGTTTTGACGATTTGAAACCCCGTTACCTCATGATCATACCGGCACCACCATCGCTCGTCATCTGTTTCTTTCTGAATTCGTCTTGTTCTCTGTCGAAGAAGGGCCGGGGCATAGGTTTCTTTAACTAAGAACATCAAAACAAAAGATACCCCGGAACAGATCATGACGAGCCAGTTTATCCAGCGCCAGCCGAGGTATTGGTAGACAAAGCCCCCGACGATAGGACCTTTGTGACAGTCTTATGTCAGATAGTAGCGACAATTTGGAATCAGATGGAGTCATACCAAGAACAGGCCCGTTCATTGTTCCAAGACTCCAACAACTTAGAGCCAAAGCACGATACTTATCATCAGTGACATCAGTAACACTGCCAGGGGCACTTGCAATCCAAGCACCACCAAAAAAGCCACCAAAGAACCTGCTGATAAGAATGGCTTCGATGTTTTTCGCCAGAGCCACGGGTAGGATCATCAAGGCGAATAATGTGACAGAGATGAGATAAATGAGTCGGCGGCCATATATCTCCGACAACGAGGAAAGTACCACAGAGCCGATAGCGAGACCAAAGAGATTTGTCGTCAAACCTAAAAGAACAACAATATCGGATGAAATGTCGAAAGTCTGTTGAATCCCTGTGACGCCTGAGGTGTACATTGTTGTGTAAACCACCCTGGGCATCGTCAATAGCCATTCTTCAACCCAGAAGATTTCAAAACGCGTCAAACTTACACTATTGTCGTCGAAAAAGACATCGCCGCCACAATAAAACTTCTATACCAAACTGACCAATTCCGCGGGTTTTCAGGATCTCCATCTTCCCATGTCACCTCAAACTGGGGATAGCGTTGCATCACAACATCTTCTGGGGTAGGGACTATCCCAAAAGTTTTTGATTCCTCCATAATGAATCCTTTGCTTGCTTGTCTTTTCTGGGGGCGTTTCGGCTACTATAAAAGCCGGGGTTTTTGCGGGGTAAAATATGTGCGGAATCTTAAGATTCCGTGACGCTAAATCGAACGTGATTGCATTAAATTTGCCGGGTTGCCTGTGCAGTGAATAATTATGTATTGATAAAAGTAAAACAGTCTCTTTTTTCCATTGGCCAGCAGCCAATTGGTCTCCATATATTCGGCAGACCATTAATTACATTGCCGTCCGAGGGGCATTGGGTGTCTCTTTTTACAGAACATATCTGAAGAACGGGTTCTCCTTGTCTGTCAGATCGTCGAAAGCGATCTTATCCCGGAGCGCCTCGTCAAGCTCCAAGTTCTCACGCTCTTTGTTCTCACGCCAGAGCACTACATATAACGCAACTGCCGCGGCGATGGTGATGCAGTAGCTAGAATGGGATTAGTAAGGTGTACAACTTGTATAATGAAAGAGCAAATGATAGACTGACCAGATGATCATTCCCTCCCACAGCTCTGGGTAATGCTGGGCCTTGGTGTTGCTTTTGACGAGCTGAGGCCCGATGATGTTTCCAACAGTGTAAGCGACGAAGGTAGTAGCGGCCATGATGGTTTTCTTAGTAGCTCCAGCCACGTTGCTAGCACCAATGGTAATAATCAAGCTGACGACTGGGCCGAAGAAACCAGTGAGGGCATAACCGACGACTGGGGTAGCCGGGTGGTATCCCCATTGAGACTTCCAGATCATGATACAGCCGGCGATGACAGGGAGACAGCATGCGATCAGCATTGGAATGCGTGTGTTGGGGATGACGGTGGGAATATATCCGCAGAGCGGGATGAAAATGATACAAACTCCGCCGACGGGGAATTGGAACAGAATCGAGTCCAGGGTATCGTAACCAAAGGTTGAGACGATCAAGGGTCCAAATCCAGAAATGGCTCCGTTAATTGTGTATCTGGTAAAATTAGCATGTGAAGTGTGTTGAAAAATCAAGGAGACTCACGCTGCTGCCATCATCAGAGCGACCAAGTAGATCTTGGGATCAGTGATCGATTCCTTCACCTGGCTAAATTTGATCTGCTGGCATCGGACACCTGTCTGTCCCCTTCGAAGGCGCTCCACGGCGACCAGACGCTCTTCAGGGGTGAGGAACCAGGCAGTGACGGGGGAGTTAGGCATGACACAGCACCAAAGGCCGAACAAGAAGGTGAGTACACCGGCAAAAATGTAGATATACTGCCAGCTTTTCAGAGCTCCCGCTGTGATTTGACCAAAGCCATAGTTAAGTGCTCCACCAATGATTGTAAACCAACCAACACCGGAGAACCACCAAGCTTGTCGCATGGTCTGCTCTTCCTGGGTGTAGTAACCACTGACAATAGTCATGAAACCGGTTGGGATGACGCTCTCAATGACTCCTATGAAGTGTCAGAAGTTGATCTTTCCCAAGAATAATAATAATATCGAAAAGAAACGTACCAAGGAAGAACCGCTGGACGAACAATCCCCGCCAGGATGTCACACCAGCAGTTGCTGCACAAGTAACAGCCCAGAGCAGAACAACAGGACCAAAAACATAGCGCAGATTGAATTTCTGCAGGACAAGTGTCATAGGATACAATCCTGCCAGCATTCCGAAGTAGAAAATCGACGTTGCCCAGCTAAGACGCTCAGTACTGGTTGTCGCCGGGGTAGTTGAATGGTCCGTTACAGACAATGCTAAGTCGGTGGTCATTCCAAAAAGAGAAGCACTTCCTAGGATGGCCTAAAGAAAGTTAATCGCCGTCATTTCGCGTGGAGAAGTGAGCCATCAATACCTTATCCCAATAGACAATACCATAGCCTGAAAAGAAACCGAACTTCAGTCAGTCATGAAACTTCGAATCCCGAAGCAAATATGCATACCTATCAACATTGCCGGCATGAAATAAAGATCGATTTTGCGTAACACTCTCTTTGCGACAATTGGATCGATATCCTGTGCTACATCGCCAACTACCGCTAAGGCCGCATCTTTCTCGGTATCATGCGCGGGGTCGTTCCCGCTACCAACGCCATGAACTTGGATCATCTTGCTCCCAGTCACGACGACAATATCGGCGTTTTACTCAACTTCTAAACGGTAAACAAAAAAACTTTGCGAAAACAATCCCAACGAAATTGACTTTTCGAGATTTCCCAATTGGGACACCCGATATCGCGGGCAAACCTGCGCTTCACCGCCCGGAGGCGGGCAGAACCGGTCAGCGTCGGAGATGTGTAGTCCGCCAGGTCGTGTATTCGCTAGTTCAGATCTGTATGTACAAAGGACGTTGATATTGGGATGCGTTTTCCATTTCTATAATTCGGCGAGACTTAAAAGGTATTCGGGAGGCATTCGGAGTGTTTCACCACATATAACCAAGTGTAGCTCTTCCACCACTACGTTGGACGTTTTACGCCGGTTCTTAAAGCTTGGCATTATGTATTTAGTCACAGAATCAAACCTTGATCAGATAGCTTATGACGCCGACCTCGGCCATTCTGTGGTGTAGCCCTGTTTGCCATAGCATTTCGGACCTGGGCTATTGAGCAACTGAAGTGTTTGGCGATGTGGAACTTGTAACGGCCACCCTCGTGGAGGACAATGATTTGGAGACGTTGGTCGCGGGTAAGATGCTATCAATAATGTTTGTGCTCTCGAGTAATAGGATGTATACCTTGCTCAGGGTGGTAAATGGGGCGTTGTAGAGCGTGGAGGAGTACAAGGAGCGTCCATAATGAAATTTGTAGGATTGATGGAGTATGTTGAGTATATGGAAAATACTACAGTCTGCAAAATAGCTATGGGATCCCGCAAGATGTGGAAGTCTGGAGGATATCAAACATGCATACAAATGGTGGAACTATGGATGGTAATGTATGTAAACATGCTACTTGAAAAGGGGTATCATATCATAATATACAGTCGGATTCTGTGATATAAAGATGATATCATGTCTTTTCAACTTAACAGTGGCATAATATAATAGTCGGTATATGATGGGAAGGCGGTGTCATACTAATCTTATCGGCTCAGTGACGCGCCAACCGACCGAGGCACATGCATTACCGCCTGGGCACAAGAATTCACAAATTTTCCTGCAGCTGCTTCAAGGATTGATAATCAAACCAAGAATTACCATTTCCCTCACGGTCAGAACATGATTCAGAGTCGGGAGACCTTGTTCTGGATCTCGGTCTTGGATAGAGTTCCCTTAATAAAGCGGAACCCGGAGAAACCAAATGTGATGATATCAGCGATCCAGCTTGACCCAGCCAAACAGGTTACATCACCAGCATTTGTTTTAGAATAAAACTTTGCAACTGATGTTTTGGTCTCCATCTGCTTCTCATATGACGTAGGAGGTTAGAGTTCTATCGGTACTATAAATGATGAGAGTTTCTCAAGGTCAAATTGGACAACGAATCCAATTGCAATCCTGCTCACCACAATGTCGATCGAGTTTACCGTATTCAAAGGTGCCAAAGATGGTATCAAACAAGAAGTGACGCGCAAAGATAAATTGAAGCGCGACGACGTGCTCGTCCGCGTCACCCACTCAGGCGTCTGCGGCACCGACCTCCATTTTCAGACCACCGACATGGCCCTTGGTCATGAGGGAACAGGTGTGGTAGAAGCGACCGGGCCCGATGCCCACACTTTGAAAAAAGGCGACCGAGTAGGTTGGGGATACGAACACGATTGCTGTGGCCATTGTCGCCAATGCCTGACAGGCTGGGAGACGCTATGCTCCGAGCGAAAGATGTACGGGGCGGCCGATCTCGATCAAGGATCCTTCGCGACGCATGCTGTGTGGCGGGAGGCCTTCCTCTTCAAAATTCCGGACAATCTCCTTAATGAGGATGCGGCTCCACTGATGTGTGGTGGATCCACCGTCTGGAATGCTCTGCACGTCGCCGGGGTGCGACCGACCTCTCGCGTCGGTATCGTCGGTATTGGAGGACTGGGACATCTAGCCATCCAGTTTGCGGCGAAGATGGGCTGTGAGGTTGTTGTGTTCTCTGGTACGGACAGTAAGAAAGAAGAGGCAATCAAGTTGGGCGCAACGGAATTCCATGCTACCAAGGGAATGAAGGAGTTGAAATTGGAAAGACCTATCGATAACCTGCTTGTCACCACCAGCAGTCAGCCGGATTGGCATATGTATTTCAGCGCGATGGCACCGGGCGGCGTTATTTCACCTTTGTCGGTGGTTTCGGGCGACCTTACGGTTCCGTATATGCCTTTGCTAACGACGGGTCTTCGGGTGCAGGGTGGAATTGTTTCTTCGAGACAGTTGCACCGTGAGATGCTGGACTTTGCGGCCCTTCATAAAATCAAGCCTGTCAAGATGACTTTCCCGTTGACTTTGGAAGGAGTGAAGGAGAGTCTGAACACGCTGGAGGAAGGCAAGATGCGGTACCGCGGTGTTCTTGTCGCGGGGAAGTAAATCATGCTGCACGTACCCCTCTTCTTCACTTTTTCGAGTTTGAAAAGTGACATTTCCACACTGGAAGTTGGAAGCTGCGTGTTATATAAATGATAATTGTCAATGATGTCAAAATGAGGACCTTGAGAGTCCCAAATCCCAACGTTGCAACTCGGATATCCATAGACATAAATATACATCCAGTCACTTTCAAACCTAACAAGAGGCCCTTACAAACTCTGGATTCAATATAATCTTCTGGATTTCTAAGAACTTGCAAATATTTACGCCGTAATGTTAACAGAAATAATCCACCTGCCCGAGCAGGTGCTAGTTTCCAAGGCAGGTAGTAAACTTCTTTCTCTATCTACCATCCTGAAAGCACTGGCCATCTACCTTACTTTCAAATCTTCTCCGTCAGGCACCTACTCCCGAGGTCGCCTTGATTTATAGTCGACCCTTCATAGGCGCCGCATCCTTCGCATCAGCAGCTGGCAAACGAGGCTCTGGTAGTCCCAGCTCACGCGCGACCCCCGTCGCAGCCCATAAACCGGTAACGAATGCGAGGGCAAGACCACCAGCATAGCCAAGGTTACTGAATCCACCAGCATCGACTCCAGCAACCAACAGGCCAGGAATCTCAGTTTTGTCAGGGGTCAAGGCGTGCCCATGCTTGTCGATTGAGATTCCACCGTACGTGAAAGTAATCCTAACGAAAATTGTCAACAGAAGCGCAAATTAGGAATATTAGGACAAGCTTACGATGGCTGGACTTCCATGGCGTAGAATGGCCCTTCGCCATCAACTAGGGACGCAGGTGGTGGACCACCACGACCAACGGGGGCATCGAGTCCAACATTGGTCTTTCCGAGGCGCACAACCTGGTCATATTGTTCAACTGTGCGAGCGGACTGAGTGGGGTCTACTCCCCACTGACGTAGTACTTCCATCAAGCCGCTTAAAGTTGGCGCACTTGCAACATTGCATCCGTAGTCACGCGCTTTCTGCAGACGATCGATAGAACCCGCATTGGGGAACGGTGCACCGACGGTGTGTTGAAGGCGAGTCTTCTCACTAATATGAGTAAAGGGCATGAGATTAGTCTCCCGGTGTCAAACCGCGATCTGGGCTTAACTCACTTGAAAAGCAAGAATCCTCGGCGCTTTTCTTGCTTTGCCAAATATTGGTTCACAATCTCATCGCCAGTCGTCTCATCAGCAAACCGCTTGCCAGACTCGTTGACCAACAAGCAGTATTTGCTCTCTATTGAAGATGTTAGTTGCGATCAGCAGAAAGACAACGAAATTTGCTTACGATACTGTGCAAGTGGAAGGTAATCCTTCGGATTCACGTCCTGTGCCCGTACAGGTGCCGCCAAGAGGTGACCGTAGTATGTGTTCATACCCCTGGTAGTTCCAGCACCTGACCTGGAGGCAAGACTGAGGCCATCGCCCACGGATCCTGGATTGGACCGCACGAAAATGTTGTCTCCGCCCTGTCCCAAGTACGTAGCTGTCATCTGGGGAGACCCTTGGAATCCTCCAGTGGCCAAAACAACCACCTTTGCCTTAACTTCGTAGTATTTCTCCGCCAGTCCTGGGCTATGTTGACGAACAATAGCACCTGTGACCCGCGATCCAGGTACCCCCGGCTTCTCTTGAATGAGCTTCACCACAGATGTATTGGTCATAATTCGAGATCCATTTTTGCTTCCCTCGATGCGCTTCCGGTGCAGTTCGTGAAGCTGAGGGACCTTGATTGGGAAACCAATTCCTTTCCCACAAATATTGCTGTTAGTCGATAGTTCAGACCGGGCTGGGGCCAAAAGCATACATACCGATAGTCATGATGCCATCGAATCGCTGCGCAGTCGGGATTCCGTTTTCTCGCATCCATTGTACTGCCGACAGATACTCGTCCATCCATGCTTGTTGAAGAACTGGGTCGCCTTCTGGTACCCAGGCTCGCAGTTTGTCGTATGTGTGAGGAGCCCAGCTGCATGATGAGAGCCAAAATCAATTGATTGAGCTTGAGTAAAAAAAGTTCAACTTACAACATGCCTGCAGAAAGGGCCGATGAGCCGCCGACCTCTGCTTGTTTTTCAATCACCAGTGTTTTGGCTCCTGCGTCTGCTGCAAATGCAGCGCATGCCATACCTGACATTCCGCCGCCACAGACCAAGGTATCCACTTCGAGTATTTCCATTTTGCATGAATTTGGCGATGTAAACGATTTCAAAAAAGATGTCAGTAACATTATCCAAACAACAAACATTTACAAGTCTGTTGGGGCTTTATAAGAAATCCAAACATCTTGGTTGGTATTGTACCTCGGAGCCGGCCACTTGAATAATTGACCGGTGAGGACTCCACTTTGTCGATCCAATGCTCAGCGATCGATGGAAAGACTCACCCGACAGGAAATTAAAACGTGGCGAGACTATGACTGAATGCTAGCTCGCTGCTATCAAATTGACAATTGCCTGGTCGCTTGATCGCCGAACTGCTTGGAAGATCCAATCAACGTTTGAAATAGCCGAAAAATTCCCCGCCACGCAGGATCTCTGGAACTGCCCCCCTTTCAGCCTCAACTCCGGAATGGACCCTGTAGCCCACCTAAGGGTTCATCTGCAACAATCGTACGATGGATGTTACAGACGCTAGCTCTGAGACTGGCAGGGCTTCGGTTCGCCCGGCTGCCGCGGCTGCCTGTGAAGCGTGCCGGAGAATGAAGGTGAGCACGCGACTGAAACATCGGAATCTGCCGGCAATGAGATTGACAGCCTTTATAGATGAGATGCATTCGACCAGAGACAGACGAGTCAAAAGGTCGAATAATAAGTCCCTGTGAACGATGTATGCGCACGAACCGGACCTGCAAGATCCCAGAGCCGCGCCCTCTGGGGCGAAAACGGGGCGCGCGTGGTCGGTATTCAGGCTTCGAGAAGGCAGTACGCAAACTGCGATCGGAGATGAGGAAGGAAAAAATGGAACCTGAAGCAGAAAGATTGCAGGAGATTGTTCATCTTCCATCCAGCGGGCAAGCAACACCACATCCGTATCTCCCCAGCGAACCAATATATCGCCCGTCCTCTCCAACTACGAATAACATACCAGGGCTAGACTTCCACCAGAGTCAAGGGAACATGTCGCGACAAGGTGGTGGATTGCCCACGGACTATTTGTTATCCCATCATACCCAAGAACAAATCAGCAATCCTCTTGCGCTGCTGGCAGACGCATCAGATGCTGCCCGTGCACTTGAACCCCATTCGATATCTGCTGATAACACACCCCATTCTATGGGTGAATCATCAGCCCAGGGGGGAAATCTCGCCAGCGGAAGTCTTGGTCGTTTACTTCGTCGCCCAGGCTACGTTTCACTTGGGCTACAACTGAGCAGAGAAAGCATGGAGCATGCGTTAGACGCTTTGCTCACACCGTCACCAAACGTAGACAGATATTCAAATTATTTTAAAAAACCTGTCCAGGACTCACTTCGAGATGTCGGACCTGATGTCGACCCCGTCGACCTGGGATTAATTACTATGGAGGAGGCATATTACCTATTCCCAATGTGAGTCCCTCACCCTCGAATGACTGATATTAGAGCCATCAACTTACATGTCTAGATATTTTACCCGCCTACATCCCATAAACGGAATACTCGATCCTGTCCTTCATACAACGGAGTTTGTGCGCTCCCGATCTGCATTGCTATTCACATGGGTCCTTGCCCTGACAGCACAATTTGATCATGCGTCTGCCTCGATCGCCAAAAGGCTACGCTTACATGGGGAGAAGTTATCAAAGCATGTCCATACCCGTGGATTTAAGTCCGTGGAAATCGTTCAAGGCTACTATATCTCACTACTTTCCGCCACTCCTGCTGAGACACTAGCGAAGGAGCGTTCGTGGCTGTATACAATGCACGCCTTTGGTGTAGCTGCAGAACTTGGTTTGGACCAATATTCTGACACGTCGGAGTCTCGAACAGGCTTGGGTTTATCTGTATATCACCAAGATCGGCAGGCATCAGCATTTCCACGGAATTCAGAGGCTATGGCTAACCAGATCTCTCCTCAATGCGAAGAAAAGGACACCTCATATGACCAGCGATTGATCCGCAATAGAGAACGAACATGGTTCAGAATTCTCCTTTGGGAAAGGGCCAATAGCGCCGCATATGGCCGGATTCATAGCTTCCCTGAAACAGCACTGACTAAAGGCATTGAGCGATGGTGGATGCATCCACTGGCAGATCCTACTGACAGGCATACGAGTGCGTTCATCGCCCTGCGACGGATCCTAGCCTCCCTGAACGGTGACCTCCGAGATAAACAAGAAGCACACCACGCCGATCCACACTGGGTCCGGGATCTAGTTGACAATACATTTCAACCTTGGTGCAATACATGGCTAGGAAGCATGGCAACCAGCGCATCCTGCTCGACCGAGCAACTTTCAAATACCTTCCTTCAATATGTTTACCTACATGGAAGGCTTTGGACCCTTTCAATTGCACTCCATAACTCCAAAGACCAGAACGGCAATGCGGCTGCTATTCGTAACGATTGTTTTGAAGCTGCCATCAATGCGTGCGAAGTGGCCGTACATGATCTTGAGGTAATAGGAGAGCCACTATATGGCATGCTAGCACCGACTTGGGCGATGATTTCTTACGCTGCCGTCCTAGCTCTGAAATTGTTTCCTGCGATATATGGATCTCGTGTTGGAAGCCAGCTTGAGCTTTTTGCACTACTGAGCCAGGTTGCTCTACAACTCGAACGCGCTGGGCAGACGCCTTCTCATCGATTCGGAATTGCAGCCTTGTTGGGACAACATATTATGAGAATACTTCGAGTTAAGTCTGTGGCTTTAAGGGAAGAGCTGGATATTGATTTGTCATAT
Source organism: Penicillium sp. S1602 (assembly GCA_023626355.1). NCBI lineage: Eukaryota > Fungi > Ascomycota > Eurotiomycetes > Eurotiales > Aspergillaceae > Penicillium > Penicillium sp. S1602. The sequence goes on along the minus strand of JAMAGW010000048.1, from coordinate 116,784 downwards.
CCTGAAGGGTCTGGCAACAACCAGCAAATGCCTCAGGATGGTGAAGCGGGGCATCCGAGTGGTCCATTTGTCTCTGATTACGATCCTTTCCTCACAAATGTGGTAGGTGATGTCACCGAGGAAGGATTTGCAGATCTATTCCGAGAAATATTTGGACCAGGTTTCGGAGGCGTGTTTTGATAAGCTTGAAACGTTGAAATGAATTATGATATATATTGACATTGTACATAAAAAAAAAGAATCAGTAACTTATCAATATTCTTAATACCCAATACCCAATTTTAATCAACCTGATCATAACCGGTGGCTTGTCGTCCGTAAGCGCTGAATGACTTGAGAAATGGCCTGCTGGGCATGCACATGGCTTTTCCAGAACGGAGCAAGCTTTGTTGCTGTGTCATACAACTTCTTCAGACTATCCATACCACGAACAGCATGAGTCGTCGCAATGTCATCCCCAGGTTTGTTCAAAGACGCATTGAAAACCTCGAGCGAGATAGGTCCTTTATACCCCGTTCCAAGCACGGCGGCAGCCACAAGCTCAACAGGCATATAACCACCACGCGACTGTTCAAGAGGATAGAGTCGATGACTGCGCGACCATGGCAGCAGAGCAGGAATGCTTGGATCTTCAGGAGGGAAAAACGTCGAAGGATTCATCAACTCAGCATCACCACACTGGAAGAAAAAGATTCGATCCCCAGGAACGGTAGCGGCCAACGACGCAAGCGACCCAGTCAAAACCTCCAGCGATTCCTCCAGTGTAGGATACATTCGCCCATGCCCAGCAGGATTATACGGATCCGCAAACTCAACAGCAAGGATATTGAACGCGTCAACAATCAACCCAACATTAGGCCGATTAGCAAACCGCACAGCCTCCCACGACGCAGACCAAGTATTCCTCGTCGCCCAAGATAACCCCTCATACCCAATCTTCAACATCCTCCCACCATCTGCCTTGGAATATGCCGCTGCCATATCACCCAGCTCCGCCAGATCCTTAGCGACAACCTTAAGATCCGAGGTAACACCGCTATCCGTGCGAATACTAGCACACATAAACACAAGATCGGTATCGAAAGCGCGCATAAACGGGAACCGCTTCGCAACCAGATCCAATGTGGCACGACGCTCAACCGGGTCTTTGATTCCCTCGATCATGCGCAGAGGCTGTGTACAAGCGATCCGCATCCCGAGAGACTTCACCAGATCGCCCAACTTCCGTGCAACACGCAGGTTCTCCGGTGTGGCTTCCCAAAGCTCTTCGCCTGAGAGACCATGTTCCACCAGGTATGCGGCCCAGCACTCGTCGAAGAGATCAATCCATTGGTAGCCTGCTTTAGCGGCCGCTTCGAGTCGTGGCGTGAGTGTGTGCTCTCTCCAGTTACCGAGAGAGAGTGTGGCGATGCCGAGTTCGTTTGGTTGTTGAGGGGGCCACAGAGAGGACATAGTGATGATTTCTTTGTGGTTTGAAGGATTTTGGACGTGTGACCGTCGCTATTAGAAGGAAAATGGGTGATCGAATATCCGTCATGTCTTGCTCCGGATACTCCACCCCCACAGTTCGGGGTGTTTTTTAATCTGCCGGGCTCTTCTCCGCCGGGGGGATGCAGCCGTTGGATCCACATAGAGGCAGCGTGTACCTATCGAAACCATTTTGGAAGGCTACCTTTGCGGGGAAATGAGGGCGGATAAAAGCTTTACTGCTGAGACGGATGAAATTGAAGAAGGGCCTCGCCCCTCGCGTCATGATCACGGAATCTAGGAGGAAAGACTGATTGCGCATTGTTGCTGTATACGAGCCGCTGGCTTCAACGCCCACTGCCCGAAGCAGCCGTTGGGACTGTAAGTCTTGAGTTCTACAATGGGCATATGACTAAAATTTTGTTGACTTAATAAGCATTAAATTTACACATGCAATCTATTTGTGATCTACAAAGTGGTCTGTGTAACCACATGTACAGCTCTGCCTGCCCTCTAACAGGTCAAACTGCTTGGCAAAGGAATGACTAGTCCTGTAGGGACATCTCGAGAATAATTCGGCAGCGGTTCATTTTGGGATAAGAGGCAAATGCTAACCAGCTGCGCGGCTGCATTAACATTGGCCTCTCGTTCGAGGCTTGCCGGTCACCGCGAAGCAGTAGTAGTAGTCATTGTTTTTGCGTTCATTAACGTCTGAAGGAGCAAAGCAACGCCTTCACTCGATAATTCTCCCTTGAGGTGTACGGACGTGCTTAGTTATGGAATTTTGTACAATGTGCAACTGTAGAAAGCAAAAATAAATCAAAGGTGGCCAAGCTGGCCAGTTGACAAAATACATTTCGAGCAAAAATCGACGGCTGGCGGATTCGAACCGCCGCCTCCGAAGAGAATTGATTTCTAGTCAATCGCCTTAGACCACTCGGCCAAACCGCCTGTTGATGATGTCATCAGAAAATAGAGCATATGAGCCTCTGCTCTCGCCGGCCCAATATTCGCCGAAGGGGTTGGGCGTGGGGAAGAAAGCAGCAAGCATAGGAGGAAGCGGGTGAAGAGCTCAAAGTGGTCTAACAAAAGATGCTGACGAATTTTCAAAGGCGCCTGGATTCGTGGCTAAAAAGTAATAAGTACTTATATGTTCAGCGCTTAATAAATCATAGACGTCGGGTGGGGTTAATAGGGAAGGAGCGGGAGGGACCCGTCGGCGGGATCCAAGAAAGGCGCTAACTAAAAGAGGTGAGTACTTCTTTTCGAGAATGAAGACATAAACAGGATTCTCAGAGACCAAACCAAGAAAGTAAAATGGTGATGTAGAACAGTCATGAATGTGTTTTATTGAATTGTGACGTCATGTCTAAGAATCAACCACAGCATGTACATTTGATTCTGGATGAAAACGAACATCATTCCATTTGTTCCTAAGGTCAAATTACCTTGGGATGACGTTTAGTTTTAACCTGTTATACATAGATCTTTACAACGTATATAATATGATACCCTCGACATTCCACCAAGGTCCTTCAATTTCAACTCAATTCACACCATAACCAATCATGACAGAGCAAATTCCCAAAACCATGCGGGCGGCCGTCGTCAAGGACTTCAACAAAGGTTACGAAGTCCGCGACATTGACGTACCCACCGACCTTGGCCCAAACGACATTCTTGTTAAAATTGCCGCAGCAGGTTACTGTCATACCGATCTACAAGTGTTGCAAGGCGTCTACGAATCATCAGGAGCAAAGCCCGGCCTTGTAGGATCACATGAACCTGCCGGAACTGTCGTCAAGGCTGGATCTGACGCAGCCAAATCAAACATCCACGTTGGCGACCGCGTTGGCTCGATCAATACATACGCATTCTGTGGAGAATGTAACGCTTGTAAACACCAGGGCCAGCAGCTCTGTGAGAAGCTAGTCGGCATGCTCGGCTTGACTATCAACGGTGGATTTGCCCAGTATATGAAAGCGGATGCCCGAGTCGTCTCAAAGATTCCGGAGTCTATTCCGTGGGATGAAGCTGCGCCACTCTTCTGCGCAGGTGCCACGGTTTACGGTGCTCTTCTGGCATCCGGTGTGAAGAAAGGCCAATGGCTGGCGATTGTTGGCATCGGTGGCCTTGGGCACCTAGGCGTGCAATATGCCAAAGCCCTAGGCGCTAATGTAATCGCCATTGATAACCGAAAAGAAGGTATCGACACGGCTCTCTCTGTTCCTTCACACCTCAGGCCGGATAAGACATTTGTGATCGACTCGGATGACGCACAGAACCGAGTCATCGAAGAACTACAGTCTTCCTTCTATGAAACCAATGCGGGCGTTGACCGTGTGGTTATCAACGCGGAAGCGCGAGGTCTGATCAAGTTCTCGCAGCAGTTCTTGCGTAAAGGCGGAGTCCTAGTTGATGTTGGCTTGCCATCGGAGTGGACGCTCGAAGTCGATCCGTTTGCACTAAGCTTTAAAGAGCAGACTATCAAGGGGCGGTTGATCTGTACACCTGAGCAGAGTCAGGATATGGTCAATCTTCATGCGGAAAATGGATGCAAGGTGCATATTGAGAAGACCTATGGGGTGGACCAAATCAACGAGATGTGTCAGCATTACCAACAGAAAGATTTGAAGGGCCGACTTTGTATGGTGTTTTAATCTAGGGATAGGAGCGTGATACGGAAGATTCAGACGATTGTTTTTAGATTGAATCGAGGCGAATAGGCGAATCATGAAGCTTGCAGTTGTTTGGACTTGTTCTTCAACATATACCTAGATCATTGATTCAGGAACTCATTTTCCTTTCCTTATTCCGCAAGCTGGAGTTTAACTGTTAGTAAGATGTTCGATTACTGCACTGTCGTGATGCTCAAGCAGGTCTCAAAACCCGATCAGTCCTTGCAGTATCCCGGCAAGTCATCAAACCAACCTGAAAGCTGTTCCAATCTATCCACATACGTCCAGCCCTACAGTAATCCCTTTGGAAATGAATTTCTTCGTTTAGTTACTTCAATCACATCTTGACTGCCAGCGTGCAAACTTGGCGCTAATTTTTAGACTACAACACATAATAGATTGCGTCATTTAGATCAGCCGATCAATAACCCTGTGCTCGAAGTCTTTATGGCCAAGAGATAAGAAAATCTCACACAATCAGTTGTCAAGAGCACGCAAGGGATGTAACATCCATGCCGGGTACATATCACTTTTACGTAGCGCAAGTATGCTTGAATTGATTAATAAGGATTAAGTCAATTATCTAACTATCGCGGAATCGGTCTTACAAAGAAAAAAGCCGAGTATCGGACTGTTCCGCAGAAGAGCTATTCTATAGACATCTTGATTTGCAGTCGGAAATCTACCTAAACTCCTCTAGGGCTCAACATGTATGTTTCTATGAAGATGAACATGACTCTTGACCGCTAAATCGAAAATTAGACTAATCACAGCACTAGAATGCGACTTGCATCGGCGGGCTCCGGCCATTAATAAGCTTTGCCCGCAAGGTCGTCTCCGCCTTGTGGGACCGCGGTATGACCGTACCGCGGTCTGCCCCGCATCCCCTCCGAAGCTCTTCTGCCCGAACTCCATTTGTCTTCCAATAACTTCACCATTGCAATCACCATAGCCCATCATGACTACCCTCCAGCCCGGCGACACCTTCCCCTCCGATGTGACCTTCCAGTAAGCTCTTGAACACGAAACTTAAACAAGCTCATCGCTAATTGAATGTCAATAGGTACATCCCATGGACCCAAGAGAGCAGCGAGCCCTCTTCATGCGGAATCCCAATCAATTACAACGCCTCCAAGGAGTGGGCGGATAAGAAGGTCGTCCTTTTCTCGGTTCCCGGTGCCTTTACCCCCACTTGCTCCGCCAACCACGTTCCCGGATACATCCAGAACCTCCCCAAGCTGAAGGAGAAGGGTGTGGATATTGTTGCGGTTCTTGCTTTCAACGATCCCTTTGTTATGAGTGCATGGGGCAAGGTGAACGGAGTGCGGGATACCATCGTGAGTGCCAACGGTTTTGCCTTTTTTGACCAGCTACTTACTTTTGTCGAAAAGCTCTTCCTTTCCGACCCTGATGCCAAGTTCTCCAAGAGCATTGGATGGGCTGATGCCGCCTCGGGACGCACTGGTCGGTATGCTATTGTCATTGATCACGGCAAGATTAGCTATGCCCAGATCGAGACCGAGCGGGGTGCCGTTAAGGTAAGAGACCGCCTTCGTGGATTTCAGTCTTTCTTGCTTGAAAATTCTAATGACTCTTACTCACGCAGAAATCCGGAGCTGATGCTGTGCTTGCTTCGCTGTAAATGACATCATGGGACTGCTCACTTGTCCACCCGGTCATTCGCGCGAGATCGAACCAAGTATGTTTTCATGCGCATTCCCTTCATAGATGAATAAGATAGAAAAAAAAACAAAATTTGGTCAAATGCTGGCATAATTTACGTCTACCTTTTCTAGTGTTTCTATGTAGTTACAGTACTAGCCCAGGGTATCAGGTAGGTACCGAATAATCTATAGGCATCTGTCAGAGCTTGGAGATCAGGTGACCCAGGTTCTATAGATAGAGCAGCGCTTCTTCCTCTTGTTCTCTCCTTCTTTCCTCCATACCACTACCTCAATACACATATTATAGGTATGTCTTTCCTCTCTTGTAGCGGCAAGCTGTAGCAGCTTGTGCTTCTTCTCTTCTCCTCTGATCCTTAACCAGCGTGTGACGCTGACAGCATCTAAGTACTTTCTGCAGCTAAAAGAATTATGTTTCTCTGCACGTCAATAATGAATAATGCTAAAATGAAAGATGAAATTGAGGAGAGATCCTCCTCTCTTTATGTGAGTTTTTATATTTGAAGGCAGAAATGCGATGGACATCTCGTTATCACCAGGACCTTGGAAGCACAAAAGGTTGAGTCGCGAAGAAGACTAAAAGATAAGGAATAGGATCCAAGGACAAGGTCAGAGACAACTGTCGTATGGACACCCTTTCCTCGCCGGAAGCACCACTTTCAACCCTCAAGAACGCCGGAAAAGACCACACATAGCATCAATAATTTGACGTGATCCCGTGCCAATATTTTCATCACCGATATAAGCAAGCCATCCATGTCCAACACGCGCCATTGCAACTGTTGACTCGTCCGAAACATCGCTGTTGGAATGTCTGGATAACGGTTCAACGACATTATACAATCGATGGTCTAAACCAACATTTGTCAGAGTCGTACCATGCATGTCAAAAATGGTTGGTAGACATCCATCCATGAAGCCCCGAGCAGTGGCTTGATTGAGCGTCAATATGACCCGATTGCACCTACCTAACCCCCAACTCAAGCCCGCCTTCCTGAAGAATGAATTGTCGGTCTCTTTGCAGAGGGCGAAGTTACCCATTGTGATGCATAGACCGCCCTTGCGTACGTATCCCAGAATTACATTCCAGATAAAATGATTGCTTGGGAGAAGCAATGCATTGTCCACTACAAAGACCGCATTTGGCAGGGACGATTATCGTTCCGGCGAGTCTTTCAGTAGCGTAACGACTAGATGGGGGTCATCGATTGTTTCGATATTGAACTCTGTTTCCAGATCGTCCAAGACTTCAGAGTGTCTTTCGTCGAATAATTTTGCTGATTCATGAATAATGGATACAATCAGGATCCACTCGCGAGGCTCGGGGGTAGACATCTTTGAAGGTAGAGTAAGTCTCGAAAGCTGATACTCGAGGATAATTCAAGAAGTCTTGTTTCAAGAAGGTTGGAAGTGATTTTGAAGTGTGTTGTGTGTGTGTAGGTAGGTAAGAAGAAATGCATTGCTTATAATGACGCCTGGATGAGATTAAATATATAGGTTTGAGAGTTAGCAGTGATTTAAAGCTAGGGTAGAAGTGATGGAAAATTGAGGCATGGGTTACAATATTTCATCTATAGGTTTATTGGTGTAATGTGACTTGCAAAAGATCAATTTCATATTTTACGTATCTATACTTCGACTTCTTACTTTCTTAGACAGGGCATGTAAATTTCAAAGTGGGTTTACCAATGCTTTCACCTCTGACCTATTGCTAATAATATTATACCCTCGATGGCTGACTATAACAACCAGCCAGCAATTGTGCTCGCAGAGCTGACAGGTAACTAACTTATATGGTAGATAATCTTACGTAAGCGCCCTACACGCTCGGCTAAATATTTTCAGTGCTTAATGATAGACCCACGAGGTCTGTAGATCAATCATTGATTCAAAGCGTTGTAGGAGAAGATTATACATGACATTTCCGGAGATCAAAATCTAACTCAATTCAACGTGACTCGCTTTCAAAAAGACGCGTGCAGATCAGAAGCCCGGAACGCGCGGCTAGCTACTATGATTTTTTTTCGGTATGGCAAATCACCGAGTTTATCAGATGATCATGAATCAAGTGGCCCAGGAATGATTTTTTAATCGAGCCGTCTCATCCATATGCCGCCGTATCCATGGCTGCATTTTTGAAGCCATACGCATGGTGTACCGGCTTTTTCTCGGAATCTCCTTCGGGACCCATTGTTCATCGGCCAATACCTTCCTCCTGATCTCTGCCGGTGGATCAGATTAGGGTTGGTTGTATTTCAGGAACCGTTTCGCAGTTCCGCGCTATCCCCCTTTAATGAGTTTATCAGTGGATGGCTTTGCTTTCCGAAGTGGATACATTTTTGAATATTTCTTCACCTGGCCTCCTGTCCTTACATTCTACCCTTCCTTGTCATCACCATTTGCCATATTATGTTTTCCATTCATTTAAATTCCGAATTTGCACAATATTTTTATGCGCATTATATTTTGCTTTGCATCCGAAGTTTATCTTGACATTGTTTGGAAATCCCACACTATAACGCCAAGGGACCTCTTTGCTTGCACCCGTGCAGATGATTCTTCATATGCTATAAAGCTGCTATAATCCTCAAGCGCTTTTCCCCGCTCGAATTATTGTTCCGTGGTCGAACCAGACCAGCACAAATCCCATGGATGGTTCAATTCTTCCGAACGAGCTGCTCGTTTTAGTAGGAGAGCAGCTCGGTGAACAGGAAGATCGGTGGAATCTGATATTTGTTTGCCGGCATTTCTATCAGGTGTTGCTCCCTGTGCTCTATCGCTCTCCAAGGCTGCGCGAATGGGAGCAAGTCGAATTGTTTTTCTACGCAATTAGAAAAAATACAAGGCTTGCCTTGGCAGTCCGTGAGCTGGATCTCGGAGATTGGATATCGAAGCAAGCGCCCCCCAGAGAGGAATGGGAAGCCCTGAAGGCTTCAGTCGCTGTGAAAAAACACTTTTTGCGGCTTGTCTCACAAAACGAATATAACCTGGGAAATTTCACAACTGGCCTTTGTAAAGGCAACACTGATGCCTGGGTTATGTTGATATTGCCGTTGGTGAGCCAGCTCAGACAGCTCTCTCTCCCATGGAGCAACAAGGCAGGCCCAATGATCCATGGCGCCTTCAATACCAAAGGCCAATTTCAAGACAAGTGCCATTTCCAACCTCTTCAAAAAATCTCGTTTCATTTCTGCGCTCAAGTGAGCGATGACGAAGTTGAATTTGGCAATGCAACGGCTTTCTCTGAGCTCATAATGCCTTTCTTCCAAATACCATCCCTGCGTGAAATTTCGATTAACAACCTCATTGACCCGAGCTCCGGACTCGGCACGGAGTATGAAGGCCCCATGGGCTCCTCGACCATTACAGACATTGATTTGCGCGAAAGCTGCGCCAACAATGGAATGCATAAACTCATATTCTCGTGTGCAGCTCTCAAATCTTTCAAATATCAGCACTCGGATTTGCCTCTTGCATCCATCGGGTATCATCCAGAGAGGCTTTACCACTCCTTGATCCGGCACAAGGAAACTCTGGAGATATTATGGCTGGACCATAATGGAACGCATTACCCTTATACTGCAGCTGGATTGAACCAAACCTACAAACAATGCATTGGGTCTTTCGCAGACTTCACTGCTCTCCGAGAACTCCGCATTCCTCTGCACAATCTCCTTGATATTCGATACAGAAATGTACCGTCCACGCCCCTCTTCGAATGTCTTCCTTCATCACTTGAATCAATTCACATCGAAGGCTGCGATCAAAAACAATTGTCCATGTTAGTCTTAGAGCTTGGTGCGGTGATTGCAGACCGTGACACTCGGTTTCCCAACCTGCAACGCGTGGCAATTGAAGGAAGGTTGCTGGATCCCTCGTCAGTCGAATCGGGAGATATTGACTTTTCAACACCGGGCACTCCGGGGCCAGCTTTGAATAGCCACGTTCTCCTGGCTGCCAAAGCACTGCAACGGGCCTGTGATGCAGCCGGTATTCGACTACAAATTTACCATAACAATGCGCCTACACCCCTTGAATTGATCCGTTCCCGGACTTGAATCACATCATAATGCTTTGCATCTTTTCGATTCATGGCATCTTAGCGATTTCAGGCAGAAACCTCGCCAAATCGGTTGGGTCAGGCGTAATTCATCAAGAAAGCATGTTCAATGACAAGACTGTCTTGAATACTTGACTGCTTGAATGGCTAGGAAGACTAGGGCTTTTCTGACTTATTCGCCCAGGGTATGTCAAAGATAGACGGGGGGACAGTTGCGTCTGCACGTCTCTGCTCTTCCAACTTGTCTGCAGTCATACAAGAGTCTTCCTTTTCAAAAAAAAATATACTGCACATTGATGCTCCGTGATAGAGTCCGCAACCAATCAACGATATGACCCAGGAGATCGTACTCGGTTCGAGCTCGGTTAGCGAAATCGTTATACCATTCCTCCCATGCTTCTTCCCTGTTGCATCCTTTGTTGCAACTAAATACTGAAATAAATTGCACCGTATCAGCTTGTTTGCCAGGTACCCATCCATGACTAACAGCTTTTATCAGGCACCAAGGGGTGGAAAAGTTTTTATTGGAATGTTGTTGGTGTGTAGTACTATTCGGTGAGCGTTAACACATCAGCCATCAGTGTCTGGGGGAGGGAAGGAGAAAAGAAGCGAGAAATGAGACTTCGAAATATACGTACTGCATGAGATTCAGTTGAGCATATTCAAACGAGCGGCAGTCGTTTTCGTTGGCTGGAACATCGAACGTAGTGATTTCCATATCATCCAGAAAATTCAAGTGATATGGACCGAGAATCTTCCTATGAGATAAGTTCTGTATAGTACCGTCATTATCGTTTAAAAATTGCTGAATGTACCGTTCAATTTGTGCGTCAATCTCTTCCTCGGAATGCTTGGACTTCTGGAGATCTTCAATCAGCAGAACTAGCGTCGCTCAAATCTCACTCATCCACGAAAAAGGCAAACATACTAATGAAAAGCAAGAAACTATCTTTTCCATCTTTTTTTCTCTGATCATTTCCCCAGACAAGTTGGGGACAATCACCCAGTCTCCATAGTTTCTTCCGAAGCACCGCAAATGAGTTTGCCACCTGCTCATTTTCAGTCTGAGCAAAGAAAGATATCATTACCATATTGCTTGGGAAGTTGGCTGGGAAGTTGGCTTGCCGCCCTGGAGGCAAGTAATGTTGGGAAAGCAATCCCATGGGGTACCAAACACCCGCAGGCGCAAGACTGATCCGTTCAGGCGGGGTTCTTCTCGCCTGTCTCATACTTTCTAAATGAAACTTATCGTTGCCGGATCGATTTGCCGATTCACTTGCGTTATACTTGGACTTCACAGGTGTTTTGAATAGGTGGTGGTTGGTTTCAGACTGCACAAAATTCGGAGTAGGATCATATGGTCGTAGCCAAGAGAGTCCAAAAGATACATGGTTGAGTTGACTTGTATAAACTGTGATGACCTCTGTTGCATCCCCCACAAAGCTTTTTAAAATTTCTGCGATTTTGTGAGTTTTAAGTATTTGAAGTACTTGGGGAAATTCCGCTTGCGTGCTCGATTTCCAGAAGAGTAACCCGACAAAAAATTGATCTTCGGAATTGTCGTTGTCCTTTTCCAGCCATTCACCACAGGCAGATATCAGTTCGGTCTCAGAAGTGGCGTGATTAGATTGGGAGAATGACGTTTCCCATTGAGCTTTGAACTCTGCTTTCTTTTGTAGCTGAGTGGTAGATAGCATCGTTGAAAATCCAAAAGAAACCAGCTCGAGGTGACAAGCAAAACCAGAGATATCAATGGGGAGAGCAAGCGGAACACAACGATTGGATATCTCTGAAATATAACCCAACATTATACTGAAGCCAAGGGAGGATTGAAATAGCTTCCAGGAATATTGACTCTTCCATTGTATCAGGACGATGACCTGCTGGTGTGTTGGGGCATCGTTTGTAGTTGCCCAATATAGGCCTTGGAAACCAGGAATTGTCGACACAAACTCTAAGGATTTGCACCACAGTAGATACGCAGGCTGTGATTGTTCTAAGATATCGACTCCGGGGCGAAAACAAAAATGGAGGATACCAAGGACTGGATGAGCTGGTAGTTGGTCAAGCTCTTCTGAATAGTAAGGCATGCTTTGGAAACAAGGCCTGGTTTTCAGACATCCGTTGACCATCCACATCCTAAAGCTACCTTAGGGTCGGTCTGCAGGTGCAAGGTATTGAGCTTCCGGTTGAAACAAAACGTCGTAATATTTCTGTGCTTCTGGGCCCGGGCCCAGAGCGGGTGAGTAGTTGAAAGTTATAGGGCTAAAGGTTCAATGGGAACCCCGTTTCCTCGCCCTAGTTTCCAACGCTCCTTCCTTCATATGTTCTGTCTTTTACTTAGAAAATAGACTGACATTATTATAAGAAACGAATACATCGTTTAAGAAAGAGGAGAGCAAGTGTCCCCTAAATATTTAGCGGTGGATCCCTAGAACAGTTGGCTAAGCCTATTTAGGAACGTGAACTGACCAACTGTTCCGATGAACTATCTGGTTTACCATACGCATACGGGATTCTTTATAAATGATACATAAATAATCGTAATCCTGCAGCTTAAATTAAAATTCGAAGTCGACGGTCGCACGTAAAGGTAGCCTATAACTAAGTCACTAACCATCGAAACTGAGTAGAGCTTTAAATTGTTTTGGACCCGTCTGCGTTCTCGCGATAGGAAGGAGTTTCATATGGTGGGACGTCCTTGTGCGATGGTTAGGCGCTCTCTGTATATGGAGGCGGCGAGGCGTCTCGATTGAGTGCCTGGGACATGATGATGTCGAGACAGACAGAACGATTGCTTATTGAAGTCGATGGATTCAGGCGGTTTTGAAATTCTATAGAAAACCATTGCTGACAGCCCGGGGCCTGTGGCGGGGCGTAGCACTAAGTTGGGAACTGAAGTTAACTTTGGGGCGAGATCGACAGCGGTAGTATACTCGGACCCTGAATAGCCTCATTGGTTGTTAACCTTGGAATAACTGTAGCCAGAGTATGACCTAATGGCTCATTAAAACTCTCTATGTAATTCCACATCACCTCGATTCACTATATGATTTCCATCCTTCGTAAACAATGACGTCGACTGTTATCGCCAGCCACTATTGCAGAACTTGTACCACAATACCACCCAGTCAGATATAACGACAGATGTGCCCAATTTGGACCACACATTCCTACCTATAAGCATTTTACCCCAAGTGAATGCAATAGCGTGTTCTGCAGGACTGGATGCCCACACTTCATCTTGCGATGAAGCTAAGCGTATCCACACGTGACCCGATTACTCAGCCACCCACATTTAAGCAAAATTCGACGGCCCAGCAATCCTTTTCCCTCTTCATGCGCTCCCAGTGTTTTGCACAGCCCGACTGCCCTCCATGGCAAATTGGGTTTTATGGCGAGAGCCTTCACTGGATCTCGTTGTGGGAGTGCTAGAGAGACTTCACTCTGTATCTGCTGCTCCGGAATGGTAACATCTGATGGAAGCGGTTCGTTTTGTAGTGATACATTCATTTGTCTATAGCTAGGAGTTGTCTACATCTCCTAGCTCTCGTAGAATTGATAGAAATAAGTCGTGATCTGGTCATAGCCAAAACGCGCAAGCCAAACCTATGGCTATGTCGCTCCGGCGGAGCGTCGCCCTTCACTGGTGCTGCGCTTGTGCTTGCTCTTGTCCTATTTGACAAGTCCTTGATCCCAATGCAAAGCTACAGTGTGCGCATCTTGTCGATCTCACAGGATGCGTAGAGAACAAGCTAGGAGCCCTCCCTGCAATAGCAGCGGTTTTAAACGATGGTGCTGAGCCTTCAATGGCTTCACTCCTCTGTCCCTTCTTCCACCACTCTGGCCCGGATAATCTTGACCTCGTCCACGGGTCGGTCCTCTCCCTTGGTCTTGACTAGACCCATGCGCTGGATAACCCGCATCCCGCTCTTCACGCGACCAAAGATTGTATGCTTTCCATCCAGCCAGGGTGTGGGTGCGAGAGTAACGAAGAATTGACTGCCGTTTGTGTTGGGACCGCTGTTCGCCATACTGAGAACACCAGCTCCAGTGTGTTTCAGGTCGCCGCGGATCTCGTCCTCGAATTTTTCGCCGTAGATTGAGCTGCCTCCGCGGCCGGTGCCGGTAGGATCACCGGTTTGAACCATGAAGTTGGGGATGATGCGGTGGAAGATGACGTTGTTGTAGTAGCCTCTTTGTGCGAGTGTGGCAAAGTTCTTGCAGGTCTAAATAGCTTGATGTTAGGTCTTGGATCGTTGCGACATAGAGTGGGGTGGTGGTTGCTCACCTTGGGCGCATGGGTGTTGTAGAGCTCGACGGTGAAAGTACCCTACTAGGAGTCAGCAATAGGTCAAGGGCATAATAATCGGTCATATATTACCATTGAGGTATCAAATGCTACCTCGGTCGACATCTTGAGTGTGGTTTCAGGAAGATGCGATCGCTATTGCGTTGCGCAGTTCTTTTGGAGAGATGGAAGAGCAAAGGCGGAGCTTGGCGCGGCAGTTTACACGGTTTAACAACTTGCATGATTTCCACCTTAGAACGTCACCTAGACCACCATGGACTAAATCTGCACTATTTTCAATCATTCTTTTCCCATATTGACTCTCCGCCTCTTTGACTGCCTGTCTTTTCTAGGCTAAGGCTCAGAAACACCATGTCTGCAGCCAATATCATGTCTGAGGACAATATCAATCCCCTCGTTGACTTCATTGCCCACGCGTTCTATTATCTCCCCCGCTTGGGACCTGAACTCTCCTTATATGGCCATTTACTGGTCTCTGCTCTTTTTCCCATCTGGATTGCCGCGCATGCCGCTCTTTCAAGGCCATCCTCTGCCGCCAAGCCTCCTAAGAAGTCCGATAAAGACTATTATGAGGATGATGACGACGAAGAGGGCGAAGATGAAGAGGGACCTGTCGAGAAATTGGAAGGATTGCAGCCATCAGATGCTTTGATGTTCCCGTTAATGGCAGGTTTCACACTGTGCTCCTTGTACGCGGCCCTCAAATGGCTCAAAGATCCTTCTATTGTCAACAAGATCCTCGGCTTCTACTTCTCGCAAATGGGCATGTTCTTCGCTATGGCTTTTCTGAAGGATATTCTCCTGTTTGGTCGGTCCTTTATCTTTCCCAAATACTATCGCCATCAAGGGAGAATCTTCCATGCGAAGCAGTCCGAGCGTGTGTTCAAAACCAAAACGACAGACGAAGTCAACAGCCCTGGGCATGTACGAAACTCGCCTCTTCCTGGTTCATTTGGCAGAATCCCGCTCCCAGGCTTTGTTTTGAACCAACTCTGGGCCTGTCGCAATGCCTCCTACCAACAGTTAAGGCTGCGGTTTCACATTCGTGGCTTGTTTAATATCAAGCCCCTTGTGGGCCTTCTTGACCTGCTGAGTGTAACCGTTGCTCTTGTTGCCGTGGCCTACTTCCAATTTGTGGAGAAGCCATGGTGGTTGACCAACTTTCTTGGCTTCAGTTTCTCCTACGGGTCCATGCAACTGATGTCCCCAACAACCTTCGGGACTGGATCACTGATCTTAACATCTCTGTTCTTCTATGATATCTACTTCGTGTTCTTCACCCCCGTGATGGTCCACGTCGCCAAGAACCTGGATGTCCCCATCAAACTCATGTTTCCTCGAACCGATGAAACTGGTGAACCGGCCCATGCTATGCTAGGCTTGGGAGATATTGTTATCCCGGGTATGATGGTTTGTCTTGCACTGCGTTTCGACCTGTTCCTTTACTATCGGCTTAAGGGGGCTCAAAAAGCAAAGATTGAAGGCTTGGATGGCGAAATCGCCAAACCCGAGTACCAGCGAGCAACCGGGTTGTGGGGTGAGCGATTCTGGGCACCGCCAGTAAGGACGAAAGAACCAGAAGTTAAGCCTCCATATCACGATGCTAGAGCCTTTCCGAAGGTCTACTTCACAGCAAGCCTGGTTGGTTATGTCACCGGCATGATTGCAACCCTTGTGGTCATGCAAAAGTTCAACCATGCCCAGCCTGCTCTGCTGTATTTGGTTCCTGGTATACTGATCTCACTTTGGGGCACAGCGCTTGCCCGCGGTGAAGTCCGTTTGATGTTGGACTTCAGCGATGCTGAGGAGGATGAAGAGGAAGAAGGTGAAGATAAGAAAGATTCGGACAAGAAGACGGTAGATGAGAAAAGTGAGCCCGCCAAGGATGGAATGAAGGGCCTTTTCATGCGTATTTTGTCTGGCGATACGACCGTCTTCAGGTCGAAATCCGAGGAGAAGGAGGACGTGAATGAAAAGATCGAGTCGGAAAAAGCCAAGGCAAGCAAGACCAAGGAGTCTGCAGCTAATAAATCCAAAGCGAAACATGCTGAGGATGACTTGGATTTGGTTTCGTTCTCAATCTCCATTCCTGGGAAGAAATACGCCAAACGTGGCATTGATTATGATGAGAACCCTACCAACGATGAAGGACTGGTTATGATTCCCGGTCCTATTGATGACGATGATGAGCGCCCGTTAAAGAAACGGCGCGGAACTCCCAGAAGGCCGACCTTGGAGTGAGCATAAGCGCACTTGAGCCTTTGTATTGCTAGGTCCTTGGTTAAGTTAACAAATCATGTGCTATAGAATATGAAACAATTCATCATTTGAAAAACTTGGTTCATTATCTCAGTAACTCTAAAGATGTGGTATCATGTCTTCTTTTCATGCTTTCAGAATCATCCTAGTATCTGTTTCATCTCATCCCATCGCTGCGCCGAAATATCCACCAATTGTCGGAGATCTTCCGTGTCGATGGTCCAACCACCAAGTTTCTCCATCTTCAAGATAACCGTCTTGTCGTTCTCCTTATCAACGACAACACAAGCCTTCTCCATTGTCAAGCCCTCCTCGTATCCATCAGGATCAGCAAGAATCCACCTGCTCTGGGAGCCCTTCTTCTTTTGCTTCTCCGCATTCTGCTCCTCGGCGTCCGGAATAACAACAGCTCGCCACCCCGCAGCAGCGTCGGCTTCGAAAACACAGAATGAACTGGCAATCGGCATACCACGCAGAGAAAGCTTGTGAGCTTCGTTGATATTTTCCGAACAAAGAATAGTCTCGTTATCCACATCCCACCAGGCCTTGGGCAGCTTTGTATCGCGTAGAGCAGCCAAAACAGAGGCCCACGCCGCATCGAAAGCGTTACCCGCAAGTGAAATGATCATGACATCAATGTAGAGTACCCAGAAAGCCTTGATCTCGCGAGGCTGGCGGTTCCCATTGTCGCCATCCACATCCATCTCATTCTCATTATGTTCTAGATTCGGCGGTTGGTACCAAACACGCAAATCATCCGCCTTGACGAGGCGTGTGCTGTGAAGAAGCGACAAAATCTGATGTGAAAGCGACTGAGCCAGCGCGGAAGGTGGGGCGGAGGGAATGAAGCCCGGTGCGCAGCCGGTGCTCAAGGAAAGATTAGGGACGAGCAAGTTGAGGTCTTCGATTTGAGCACGATCTTCCTCGTTTTCGGCGTCGGTTTCTTGGCCACCAGCTTCATTGGATTTGTTTGTAGCGGACGAAGACTGAGATACGCTCCACGATGCAATGTCCTCGGTGTGTAGCAGTTCGGCGCGGACACCGCACACGGCGGCTGTGTCACCGATGCGCACCACGGCGCTGCCATTTGTGTGGGTCAAGGAGCCTGCGTTGGCGGATGTGACTCGAAATTGGGAAGCAGCGCGGCCATTAGCTCGGACGGAGGGTTGGTTCATTGCTGGTGGTGGGGAAAGATGAGCGAGGAGGTAGGCGTGTGGTTGAAGGCGAGCGAATTGTGAGGGGGGAAGTGAGAGGGATGGAGGCACCGAAGGTGCCGCCGTTGCTGGAGAAGTCATGACGGCGCGTTGATATAGAAGTTATAGCTATATCAATTTGTAGCTTGATCTTTCCGATCGTTGAGGAAAAAGTGATATCGATTTATGCGGCAGTACTATTCCGCCTAGAGGCGGTGTCACTCATGCCTGAGGCATGATGGCTTTTACACAACGCACGTGACCTATTGCAGCATGGGCGCAAATAGGATGTTTTCTATCGAAATCTTTGCTGCTATTGATATTTTATTGGTCATGATAAGATCTTGAATCTGATACGCTGCACAGATTACCCGACAAACTTGCAATGAACTGTATAACGCCACAGGGGAATACGAAGTATAAGGAACTTTCCCAATAACAGACCTGCATGTGCCCAAAACTTTGAAATTTTGAGATAGTCTCTTGATCACTGTGATAGTACTTGCATATATTGACTCTATTTTTGCTCACTGTTGAATCAATGAAGCTAAGTCTCAGGCTTCGCTTCCTGGGACTCACCATGGAATACCACCCTCACATAATGTAGCTCAAATTTGGAAACACAGGACGCTGCCAAAGCAGAATATCTGCGGCGATAAATTCATGGTTTATGGTCCCATGGGGGGGGGTTCCTGTTGTTCAACTCAAACAGGGGCCACAAGCACCAAGTTCTAGGTGATTTTTGCTGCTATTCGGGGGGGAAATGAAAGCACCGACCTTGGAAAGCCCCTCCAAAGCTCCGGGATTTGTCTTTCCCTCGCTAACAGCTTTCTAGATGCATTATTCCCTGCGCAAATCCTCCAGGTATTACTATTTTTACCGAGTCGGAGATTCGGCCCAAATGCACAAACCTAGAACACGTCAGGGGTGATGAACCATATTCTCCGAGTCGAGTGTAACGAATAACGATGCAGCACTACAGCAACCAGGTACGAACCGAATTCCGACTTTACTATTTTAGCAGAGGAACCGTGCAGAGAAGCAGTACAAATTCAGCAATCTCCACCACACTAATGCGGCCCGATCACCTAGTCACCTTGTCAGCAAAACGTTCCCGCTGATTGGTCTCGGGGGCGCTAAACCATCACCTATCACTGGAAGATCCCCTCTCCACGAGGCCCAAAAGTTGCGGTCGCCCTGGCGTCACGCCCCGATTCGAAGGATTCGACACCGCAAGTCGACCACTCACGGATCGTACAGCTTGGATTGGTCGTGGCTAGCCAACCGTTCGAACTATGATGTGGCTAATCTTACTTACAGTCTGACCATGCAAGACGGCGTGGGTCCCCGCTTTGGTGCACTACATACATCTAGAAGGGGGTTCCCCCCAAATTTTCCTGTTTTGTCTCCAAACTAGTGAATTGGTGATACCCTCGTGCTCTCGTGCCGATATGAACTTGATGCAACGATTGTACTTGGAAGAGTGAGCTCTTCATATTTAATTTTTGAAATATATTTGGTGCATAAGGTAGGTTCCACAGTCGTCCAGTTGACAAACAACAAACTTATCATAGGACAAAGATACAGGCAATTTGAATCACACATCTTGTCCATTACTGTGATCTACAATGTCGGGGGAAATACTTTCCCTCGCCAAGCGCGTGTATGTCGAGGTCACGGCCTCGACAACCAAAGCTGAACAGAATGAAATGCAACGAGACCCTTTCCGTAAGGCCGCCAAATACGGATATGGGTTCATCTATTTCGCGATTGTGCTGTTGGTCACTACTACTCTGATTCGACTCTATCACGGCTATAGCGACAAAGTACGGATTATCTTGCACAAGGAGAGCAATCCTCAAACCTTCTATGGCACCTCGACACCGGACGAATATGAACTTCCCAGTGCAGGCACCGATGCTTCAAGCATGAGCTTCTTCCCGACAGCAGCGTCACATCCGCCCCCTAGGCGCGAATCCCTTCTTCAAAAAGTCATTCGCTTGAATAAAGTGATCGCGTTCTTCCGATGGATCTTCTATCGCCCTATTCCTACTCTGAGCATTCTGGGCATGGAACTTGTGTTCCCGTCTCTGGCTGTGGTGGGCATAGTACTAGCCACCTTCATCTTCGTCACTCTATATTGCTTCGTCCCACAGCCTCTGTACTATTGGTATATTGCTTTGGGATCACCACCGCTTGCAATTCGTGCAGGCATGTTGGCCGTCGCCATGATCCCATGGATTGTCGCACTAGCCACAAAAGCCAATTTCATCACTATGATGACCGGGCTGGGGCATGAGCGACTGAATGGATTGCACCGCTGGTTGTCGTATATCTGTCTCTTTCTCTGCATTGTCCATGTGGTACCGTTCTATGTCACACCCATTTGGACGGGTGATGCTTTGATCAACTACCGAAACTGGATTCCAGCAGGAATCTACTACTATGGAAATGGATGGGCAGCATTTGCACCATTGATTGTTCTCTGCGTTCATTCGCTTCCTATCCTTCGGCATCGGATGTATGAGCTTTTCATATTCATCCATATTCCTGTTTCCTGGATCTTCGTTGCAATGATGTTCTGGCATAGCAAGAACTATCTTAAGTCATGGGCTTATCTTTGGACAACTGTGGCTATCTGGGTCTCCACATACCTCATTCGACTATTCTATTTGAACTGGTCCAATCCCTTCCGGACATCATCGTTCTTGATCGGTGAAGAATCCGCCATCACACTGCTCCCGCAAAATGCTATCAAAGTGACAATCCCCACGAAAATGCGCTGGAGGGCTGGCCAGTACGTCTACTTGCGTATGCCCAGCATTGGACTTATGGAGAGCCATCCTTTCACGATTGCGTCGCTCTGCAGTGATGACTTCCCATCTGCATATGGAGAGGAGTACCGCGACATGACACTGGTCTTCCGCCCATTCGAAGGTTTCACTCGCAATGTTCTAAAGAAAGCGTTGGAATATGGACCATTCAAAACATATACCGCTTACCTAGAGGGGCCTTATGGCGGTATGCAACGCGATATGGCGGCATTTGACGATGTAGTCTTTTTCGCTGGTGGAAGTGGCATCACCGCGATTGCCAGCCAGCTTCTGGACCTTATTAAACGGATTCGAGATGGCAAAGCCGTCACAAAGTCAATCAAGGTCGTCTGGGCGTTAAGATCTGCCGAGACCATGGGATGGTTCTCAGAAGAGCTCCGAATCTGCCGCGATAGTGCACCAGCGAATCTTGTGCATTGCCATTTCTTTCTTACCGGTATGCAACTAGCTGATCAAGCCGGCCGAGACCTAGTTCAAGAGAAGATCTATGGTATGCTCCAAGGCATTGACAAACGAAACTCGGCATACATCCGGGAAGAAGCTGCTGGCGACGCAGAGCGCGAGAAAGAGCTACGCCGTGAGAACGAGGATGGACTCGCTGCTCTCCCAGGCGCATATATTGTGAACAATATTTCCACAACTCGGCATTATATTCCGCCGAATATATTGAGCTCACCTGGAGGCAGTAGTCCTGGCTTCGATTTTGGTTTTGGGAATACAACACCTGTGTCCCAGATACAACCCACGCCACGGTATGCGTCTTTCCAGCCTTCTCTGCGAAGAGACAACTGGAAGACAGATTATTTCCGACCTGATGTTTCCAGCATGCTAAACGAATACTCGAAGAGCTTCGGACGTCGTGCTTGTATCTTTGTCTGCGGCCCACCGAGTCTGCGCGTCGAGGTGTCGAATACTGTGGCCAAGCTGCAGCTACAGGTTCTGACTGATAGCTCCAAGGATGAAATCTTCCTACATGCGGAGAACTATAACCACTAGTCTAGCGGGCTCCTGTATAATTTTGTCTTTCATGTTGTTGATACCCTTGGCGTTTTTAATCCTGTTATGAAGATAATTAAGATATTTAGCTATCGAGTCTTAGCACAGTGCTGTTTCAATCAAGCATTCATTTCATAATATCATTCGAAGCCATTATAAACATTATACTTATTTCATTTATAGCCACTGTATCACATTGATGCATGAAATGAACCTGCTATGCAGGCAAAACTCTAATTAAAGAGAGGGTATCCAAACTATGTCCGAACTTATAAACAGGCCTGTCAACGGCCCAGCATGCTCATCGCCGTTGCGAATGATTTCCCTTCTCTTCCTCGGCCTTGCGTTTCCTTGAGAGTGTCTCATCACTCTCGAGGATTCGTGAGTCACTCAGTAGCTGCACACCATGATCACCCTCTTCTCCATCTTCTGCCTCCACCTTCTCCCAGTCCTCATCATCCGCATCATTCGGGGATGAGTCCTTGGCGGCTTCTTTCCATTCCATGGACACTTGGGACCTGCCCTCAGCTTCCTCGTCCTCCCATTGTACCTCTAAACGAACGACTTTGGCACCCGAGGGCTTCAAACGTCGGTAATAACCTTCAACAACACCTTCCTGCACCTTAAAGCCCCTAGACACATACCATTTCAAAGCATCTTCATTCGCTTCATGAACGTGGGCAGTAACAGAGGTGATGTTATAATGTTTGACCAAATCAGAAACTTGATTAGGGGTCCCATCCACGGTCGGTGCAAGGAGTAACGAGTTCAGCAGTGAGGTCGCGACGCCACGGCCACGATGAGCTGATAGAAGATGTAAAGTCTGGATGTACAGGTTCGTAGCCTCCCGTCCATGGATCACCTGTCCGGGGTCCTGCTTCTCCAGCTTACACCGAATACCGCCGATCACTTGGTCTGTACCTGGCAAGGATCCTGGGGATGGCCCCGCGGCGACAGGATGGTCATGATATATTGCGACGCGTGAAAGCGACGCGATGACCGGGTCAGTGATAGTACTTGTGTAGAACGAGGTTGGGTAGCGAATAGGCAAGAGTGTAGTCGTGATACGCGTCAAAGAAGGTATATGTACCGTTTTGACAGTCTCTACTGTGATGTAGGGATGACCTGTCGCGTAGCCCGTGGGAATTTCATGGGGATATGGCGTGAAAGTGTCCTGGCTGACATTAGGCGGGCCACTCTTTGCGACAGCGGGTGACAGGAGAGGGGGTGGGTAGATAGGCGGTTTATGCGGACGAGCCGGACGGTGTGGCGATGGAGATGAGGATGAGGTCCTCGATTTTGACTTAGCAAAGAACTGGTATGCCATCTTTGGTAGTAAGAATATAAGCCCAGGATTCTTTGAAGTTCAAGTTGTCAAGTTGAATGCGAATGCGGAGATGCGATAAGAGATAAGACAGTGAACAACTTGCTCCAGCCTTGTTCTCTTCTTCATCTGTATCCACAAGCTGGACTCGGCTCCGGCTTTCTATTCAGTTGGTCAGTTCTTTTTCCTGCATTACTCTCAATTCACTGATATCCGTTCACCCGTATCCTTCTTTTCGGAGTCATTCCCCTTCTAGGAGCCCGGAGTGGATCATCTCATTCCACCTCCCGAATTCACTGAACCCGCACCCGAGACTATTCACCTCTTCAATTTTGCTGACATTCACTTCCTGGCAGTGACAAGCCTACTTAAGGGTGTGTGCTTGGTTGGATTTCATATGTCCGACACTCCTCGTTCTTTCGGGCCGACTCCGATCTCGTTGCACGCACCTCCCTGCATAGATTTACAGCACATGGAGGACTAAGACAATACACTGGCGCGAAACTACGATTTGAACTGTGTCGCGGGTAGACACAGTCGGCCATACAGGAACAGTCAATCAATTTGGGGACTTCCCCGACGGCTCCGAAGATGGCCGGCTCCAATTCTGCGACGCCGGTCTACCCTGCCGGCACTGTCGCCAAAGTGGTATGTATCTGTCCAGGGATCTATATTTCCCATGCTGGACACTTCTAATCTTCTTCTTCCAGTCGACCGATATCCTCAACGAAACTTTCCACAATATCATCCATGATCTAGTCGCCAAAGTCCACCGGGACGAAAAGATGGCACGGATGCGCTCTGCCGTGGTGCTCGCGAGACAAAAGGCCGAGGAGGGAGCATACGTGCCGGATGAGTCGCCCAGCAAGTCGATCGTCGATAGCAAGACTAGGGATATGGTCATCGACCCGGTCAAATTGGCGAGCACTCATCTCGAGACCGATGCCGCCACCTTCGATCACGGCAAAGTGTATCTGAAGGGGAACCCACTGCACACCGTCAAGGAAATAATCTGCACTGAATGCCGACTGCCCCGCCTCTCATATCCTCCCACCGGCGCCGGATTCCGGCCTCCCCCCGATCCACATCGCGAGTACTGTCAGAACGGACCGATGATCGTACTACCAGGTCATGATGTCCACGGCAAGCTCTTCGCCATCATGCCAAATCCCAAGAAAAAGAAGACGGAAAAGGACAGCACAATTCCCGAAGTGCCGACAAGCAAGTGTCCTGTCTGTCCCCGGTACTTTGTCATGAATCGCGTGGCCCAGCATTTGGATCGCTGCATGAACATCTCCGGTCGCAACAGCACTCGCAATAAAACACCGACAGACAGCGGCGCTAGTGGCGCCAACAGTCCCACCTCTTCTGCACCAAAACGTGCTCATACCGACGAGGATGAAGGCAGTCCCAGCCCGACCAAGAAGAAGAAGCTGAATACGTCTAAGAAGGGGTCCACAAATAAGCCCGGACCTAGCAAGCTGAAGAACTCGTTCACGGTGGAAGACAACGAGGATGATATTAAGAGTGAGGATGCGTGAACTAGGCGATGTCTTTGTGCTTCATTTCCGGTCATCTGGGTGTCTTCGGCGTTACAAGTTTTCTTCTTTCATGTTATGGCGTCTGCGGGTTGGTTTTATCCAAGAATTTGCATAGATGACGGTGATGAATCGGGTGGGACAGGATTGTACATTACTACTTCATAATCGCAAGGCATAGTCGTTATGGACTTGACTGACTTTAAATCAACATGTAACAAGCACTTTGTATAGAATAATGTAAGATCAGGACTGATCATGTATGATCTATCTATCCATGGATCACAGGTAGCACGATCCGCATTAAGCAGCTGCCCAGGCATGGCTCAATGTTTACATCTACTTAGCCAATATATCTAGCATACTGACACCACTCCAAATCCTCACACAACCCCCGAATCTCCCAGTCCTTCAAACAAAGAAGCACATCCACACCCCCGTCATCCATCATAGGCAAGAAAAACAGCAAACCCTGCACAGGTTTCGACTTAGGTCTCCGCACAAAAGCCGGCCTCCCAAGTAACCCATATTCAAGCCTGTGCGTCGCCGCACCAGCCCACGACGATGCATTAATCCACGTATCAGGATTAAACCCATAGACAAAATTGAAGGTGCTTTTATCTGGCTCCTCTGAAATCAACGTAGCAAGACTGCGAAGGAAATATTGGTCTCTGACTCGTCGGACGTCTTGACGCAACTGTGCTGCGACCTCTGCTAAGGAGGATTGTTCCATCTCGTTGAAGGTCATCCGCGAGGATGTTTTCATGACTGCTACGCCCATGTACTCGGCTGGAACATTTAGTGTTCGTCGAAGATCGACTGCGCGGGAGAAGCCTGTTATGGAATCTGGGTTCTGGTGACGATGCCGGACTGCACTGAGTCGCTTCCAGATAAAGGCGCTTAGAGCATCGTCTGTTGAGGGTGTTTCGGCGAGAAGAGTAAGTTGGGTCAAATTGGATGCGCTGAACCGGAAGTAGTGGAAAGCAGGCTTAGAACCTGGTGGGGGGCTAGGACGGTGTGTCGATGTGAAAGAGGATGAACAGCGCATCTTCGAGTGATCATGGCGTTTATCCCCAGCGCCCAGTAGGGGAAATATACTCAGGCGATCTTGGGTATTAGCTGCAATGGCCACTTCGCTGAACTCGTTGACTTGAAGTGCGGTGGCTAGTAGCTGAAAGAATTGATCGATACCACCCATGTCTAGGATATTATGCTGTGCGGCGCAATCGAGCACCACGCCGCCTTGTATCCAGCTAGCTGTCAGGGTCAGCACGGGTGCCGGGTTGGCTTCTGTTTCCGTGTATGTATCTGGCATGGCTGTCTCCGCTGAGACTAGACTTCCATCTAATTGGTCGCTTGAAGCTTTGGCATGGAGGATCTCGCTGAAAGATGGGCAGTCTTTGGATCGGTCTTGGATCTTGAGGATGTTTTCTGTTTGTGGGCACCGAGTTACTGTGAAGTTGCCTGTGCATCCTTGGCTTGTGTTTGGGTTTATCACTGCGCCACCGAGCCATGGGAGGGCGGATGTCATTTGCTGAGTTGCTGCTTGGAGATGTGCCGCTATTGTTTCTCGGGGTGTTGATTCTGGATGTGAAAAACATGCGGCTAGGTGGGTGTATCCTTTCATTCGAGGTAACTGTCCCCATACATCTTGCATTCCGGGGAACGTATTCATTCTGACGTTTCTTGGTATTTTAAAACTCGGTTTATTGTATATGACGTAGGATGAAGGCGTATGCAGTCAAGAACCTTGCGGCCTGGACTATTCAGCAAGTATGAGTGGAGCTCGGAGTTCGGGCAATTATCGGGGATTAGTATGGAGAAGCTTGTTCTCCGCATTGCACGGACATGATCTAGCTGAATAGCCGCAAAACATAAATACTGCCCGTTTTAGCTGCTTCTCGACTTACCAGCGAATTGTGATTTCTTTCCATCCTGGGGTTCTATCTTTCAAGATGCGGTCAACTTTTCTTACCGTTGCTGGAGTCCTCGTAGGAGGGCAGGTGGCAGCGGCCAACCCTTTAAGTTCCTTAGACTCTTTCATATTGAAGGAGGGCGCGCGGTCCTATCAAGGGATAATGGACAATCTGGGAAACAAAGGTGTCAAAGCACCTGGTACAGCCGCTGGCTTGTTTGTTGCGAGTCCCAACACAGCGAATCCAGACTGTAAGTGAACAACCCTGAATTAGTCATGCAATTCTAATTGTGATTCTCAGACTTTTACACTTGGACTCGTGATTCTGCTTTGACTTTCAAGTGCTTGATTGATCTGTTCGATAGCGGGAGTTCCCAATTCGGCTTGAAGAACAGCGAATTGGAAACCGATATTCGGAATTATGTCTCCGCGCAGGCGGTTTTGCAGAATGTATCCAATCCATCTGGGACTCTGGAGGATGGTACGGGCCTTGGCGAGCCCAAATTCGAAGTTGATTTGAATCCCTTCACTGGTGCCTGGGGCCGGCCTCAGCGAGATGGCCCCGCTCTCCGGGCGACTGCTTTGATCACCTACACCAACTACCTTCTTTCCCAGGGTCAAGAGTCCGAGGCAGTCAACATCATGTGGCCCATTATCTCCAATGATCTGGCATATGTTGGCCAGTACTGGAATGATACCGGCTTTGACCTCTGGGAAGAGACTGATGGATCTTCATTCTTCACATTGGCCGTTCAACATCGTGCTTTGGTGCAGGGAGCAACTCTGGCACAGAAGCTTGGCAAGTCATGCACTGCTTGTTCATCTCAAGCACCCCAGATTCTTTGCTTCCTGCAGAGCTTTTGGAATGGAGAATACATCACTGCAAATATCAATCTCGACACCAGCCGTACTGGTATTGATGCAAACACCATTCTGGGAAGCATCCACACCTTCGATCCCGAGGCTGCATGTGATGATTCGACTTTCCAGCCTTGCTCAGCTAGGGCACTGGCAAATCATAAGATCTATGTTGATGCTTTCCGTTCAATCTATAAGATCAATAGTGGCATTGCCGAGGGTTCTCCTGCCAATGTTGGCCGCTACCCAGAAGACGTCTATCAAGGGGGTAACCCATGGTGAGTTTATCTCTAACACTTTCATCCTCCATCGATTTATGAAGCTAAGAATTGAATATATAGGTATCTTGCCACTCTGGCATCGGCTGAGTTGCTCTACGATGCCTTATATCAATGGAACAAGATTGGCGCCCTTGATGTCACCGAGACTTCTCTGGCCTTCTTCAAGGATTTCCAATCATCTGTGAAGACTGGTTCCTACTCGGCACAAAGTCAGACCTACAAGACACTCACATCTGCTATCCGAACTTATGCCGACGGCTTTGTTGGCCTTGTCCAGGAATACACCCCTGCTAACGGCTCATTGGCTGAGCAGTACAACCGGAACACCAGTGTCCCACTCTCAGCTAATGATCTGACATGGTCATTTGCTTCCTTTTTGACGGCCATCCAGCGTCGCGAATCAATCGTGCCTGGCTCGTGGGGCGAGAAATCTGCCAACACTGTCCCAACTACTTGCTCCGCTTCACCTGTTACTGGAACCTATAAGGCTGCCACTTCGACATTCCCTACTTCCACTGCTGGGTGTGTTCCCGCGACTGATGTCGTTCCAATCACATTCTACCTCATCGAGAACACATACTATGGAGAGAATGTTTACATTTCCGGTAACATCAGTGCGCTCGGCAATTGGAACACTAGTGATGGACTTGCGCTCAACGCAGGGCTTTACACTGAGACGGACAATCTGTGGTTTGGCAGTCTGGAATTGGTTACTGCAGGTACTCCATTCGAGTACAAGTATTACAAGATTGAGCCTAGTGGAACGGTTACCTGGGAGTCCGGTGACAATCGGGTTTCTGTCGTGCCTACTGGCTGCCCTATTCAACCCAGTATACACGATGTGTGGCAGTCTTAATTTTGTTCTAAGTGACGATCAGATACCGGACGAGTGAAATTTCCCCGTGGAAGCTTCTTTCAGGGTTGCTAACATCCATGGATGAAGTTGTCCACTGGCTCTCTCTAACTGTTTACCATTCACGTGAGCTTAAGTTTGTGTATCTCCAGGAGATCGCAAGATATCAGAACATTCTGATAAATCTATTTACCTAGGAAATTGTTGAATTTCTTTAAACCTACCTGATTTTGTTTCTCCTCATTCTAGATACCAATGATTAAACTTCCAACGATTAAAATTTCCCATGTTCTCCCACCATGTTAAACAACATAATATACCATCGAGTAAATATCCCACGGAGGCGAGTCTCACCATAAACAATATTTCCAAGCTGATTAGACATATTGCTCTCCTAAAGGTGTTTACTATTCAACCGTTACTTAACCACCAAAAACCGAAAATATGCTCGTTAAACGTCCATCTATCCGTATAATGTAAAGACTGCCCCAATTTTCAAGAAAGTAGGTAAATTGTCTAAGCCAGAAGGACTTACAAACGTATTCTCTTTGAGACGCCCAGTTTATCTGCGGAATATAAGCAAAGTCCGACTACCTTTAAGAACAAAAGACTTTCCAGAATTGGAAATAAAAAGTCCATAATCAGTCTTGATATAAGGGCGGAGGTTCGCGGGTATATCAATATACCCGTGGACCGCTATAAAGTCAACACCAAAGCCCCCGAAACAAGATATAGCTCGACTTAAGGCCTATTTGGGTCTGCTAGTGTCCATTAATTTGGTTAGAGCCGGCTTCTTGCTGATAGGAAATTAATACTGCCCGCATGGCATGCATTAAATGACAAGGCCGCTGCGAGATCGGAGAGCTCGGAGCGAAAACGGACATATTGACGTATACAGGATTACAATGATTACAATAGCCAGCACTTGAGTGGATCTTAGAAGAGGGATTAAAATAGCACACTTATTCTGTTGTACGATATGTGTCTGAGACTGATGAAGATATTCGCGGCCTTGTGCAACCTATTTATTTCGGTTGACAAAGGAGAGCTGTCCAACCTTGAAGCGTTGAGCCCACTACCCAAAGCGGACTCCTAATTCGAATTCTAAAACATGGGTAGTTGACGATGTATTCCACCAGTGGAGTACCAAAAAGGCACGGGTATCAGCGGTGCGCTTCCTTGAAAGTACCACTGAAAGCCGCAGTGGGTATCAATTGAGGGGCAACTACGGACTAATTTACTAGAAAGATGGAGTACCGAGGTGATCTGCTTCAGTGTGTATAAGTGTCTACAGGCGTCAAAGAGAAATAAAAAAGACATACGCTTAACCTAGCATTAAGCAATTAAACGTAGAAGCTCTGACTTGAAACTCAAATATTGAACAAAATTCCACAGATTGAGCAATTTATCCCCCACAAATACCACGAGCGAATAAAACTTTAAGCATAACTCACCCGAAAACAGTGTGGGGTTGAGTTATGCTTCATCCTGCATTCATCTCTCATAAACCACCCGCGGTGAAACACCAAATATCCGACATTACCCGTCAGATAGGATAAACACGACATCCCATTCCCCAAACGTCAGCATTCCAGACCAACCACCGTGGTTTTGGGCGGAATCCATCGTCATTGACACCAAACTCGGCTGGGCGCGGATACCCGCGGTGACGGATCAGGTGCAAGTATAAAGTCCCACGCAAGCAAAGATAAGCAACATGAAACTAATCACAGATGACGTGCGAACAGACATAATGCTCGTCGAACCAGTGTTAAATTCCATGACTTTGAAGGGGGTGGTGATTGATTTGGTCGCGGTGCTAGGCGTTCTGGTATGTTGTTATTCTCAGCCGCTTTGATCGGCGCGAAGATCTATGCATGGCTTCATTTCGCTTTTGCTACAAAGTACCTCTAACGCGAAATTGAAAATGACCAGACAGTCGCCTTCGCACTATACAACCGTCTCGTCCATCCACTCCGGCGAATCCCAGGTCCTTTCCTCGCCTCTCTCACACCCTGGGTCCAGCTCTACCACGGCCTAAAAGGTGATCGACACCTGTGGCTACATGATTTACACAAGAAGTACGGAACGCATGTGCGCGTTGCGCCAAACTTCGTCTCGGTGAATAGTGATCGTGGTCTGCATGATATCTACGGTCATGGCAAGCGGATTCAGAAAGCCGACTTCTACAATGCGTTCCCGGCTATCAAGGGTGTGTATAACACGCACAACGCCATCGATAAGACTATGCATGGGCGTAAGAGACGTGTTCTCAGCCAAGCGTTTTCGGAAGCGGCCTTGAAGGGCATGGAGGATGTGATGCTGCTGCATGTGCGACAGCTTTGTGCCTCGCTGGCGGGTTACACCGCGAATGAGAATAGCCCGCCTGACTCCAAGGGCGTGGTGCGGAACATGGGAGACTGGTTCAGCTACCTCTCGTATGATGTGATGGGAGAACTTTGTTTCGGAAAAAGCTTCGATATGCTCATTGCCGATGGAAAGAGACACATGATTGGATTGGTGGATCGAGCAGCAAACCGGCATTATGTGGTAAGTTCAAGCCCCAGCTTTGTTTTGCTCAGGAAGAATAGACTTTAACAGTTATTCAGTGTGGTCTCTGGATGCCTCTTGACCGCTGGCATCTCGACCAAGTCTTCATCCGACAACTCACCCAAGATCGATGGAATTTCATCATGAATTCCCGCGTGGAAGCGAACAAGCGCGCACAGGAACGAGCCATGGCCGGCCGTGAAGCGAAAAAAGATTTCTTCTACTACCTGCTCAACGCCAAGGACCCCGAAACAGGCAAAGGACTCACAACGCCAGAGCTCTGGGGTGAAGCAAATGTGCTCATGATCGCGGGCAGCGACACGACCTCTACAACACTTGCAGCCACCCTCTTCCACCTCGTCCGGTCGCCAACAGCACGAGCCAAGTTAAGCAAGGAGGTTCGCGACGCGTTTACAAACGTCGAAGAGATCATCAGCGGTACTAGACTTAATGAGCTGGTATACTTGAAAGCATGTATCGACGAGGCACTTCGACTCGCGCCTGCTGTACCCGGTGCTATCCCTCGCCAGGTCATGGAAGGCGGCGCAATGGTTGACGGAGTCTTTCTGCCTGCCGGCACGGACTGCGGTACACCTGTTTACTCCATCCACAGACAGGAGCAGTACTACCGCTCCGCAGAGAAGTTCGTGCCCGAGCGCTGGATTGAGGGCGCGACATGCTCTGTATCTGGTGCCGAGTGGACGACTACCAAGGAGGAGATTGAGGTCGCTCGCCGGGCATTCTGCCCATTTAGTATTGGGCCTCGCGGGTGTATTGGGAAGAGCATGGCTTTCATGGAGATGCGCCTTACATTAGCGCGGCTGGTTTTCTTATTTGATATGACATTGGCTGATCGCGTTGGAGAGGATGCAGGCGGCCATTTGGCGCTTGTGGATCACTTTACCAGTGCGAAGAATGGGCCAAATGTTGAGTTTCAAAAAGTGATTTCAGCCTAGGGGTTTTGCAATTATTTTCCGTCAATCAATTATGTTTTCTGAACAATTAAATGAAAAGAAAGTAAAGGCAGGCTGTAAACGAGGCTGTAGATCAGAACGGAGTAGCGATAACGATCCTTATCTGTTAGTCAGGACACGTTTGCGCGTCTTGGCAGCCCCCAAGGTCACCCTCGACAACCTCAATAGACCCCAAGTAACCCATCCAGGCGCCTAGAATTCCTCACTGAGTATTCTATGGCTGACTCGATGGTGCTAGGACTATGCTGTCGCCTCTGACTGTGACGTTCGTTCAGTCGACGTTCCTTAATGCCCTGTCGAACATCCTAGCACAGCTAATCGACCAGCGCAACAACACCGTGAGTGACTACATAGACAGGAGAAAACATGACCAGGCACATGTAAAACTACAGAAAAAACACAGTGCTAACATTGATCCAGACGCCCTTCGCGCTCAACACCCTAGCGCTACTGCAGTTCGTCACATATGGCATCCTGATCGTGCCGATCAATTTCTACTGGCAACGCGCCCTGGAGGCGCGTTACCCTGGTTTTCCATCGCGCGCGGAGATAGGCAATATCTTCCGGTGTTCATCGCGGTCTTGTTCGTTGAGATCGTTGCTTTCATTTTCATTCATTCGTTCTTTATTCTCTTCGTCCGCTTCCGATGATACCCTTCCGTCCAATAAGGATAAGGAGAAATGGGCACCACGAGCTAGGAAGTCCGGTCTGCATAGTTTTATGATGAAATTCATTCTGGATCAGACGGTTGCGGGCGTTATGAATATTGTGCTATTTATCGTCCTGATCCATTTCTTGAAGGGGGAGACCTTGAAGCGGTTGTGGGAGTTGGTTCTAGAGGTATGTCTCGCTTGCCCCCATTATTGACTGGTTTAGATGCTGATTTTTGTAGGATTTCCGTCCTATCATGATTGCAAGAATGAAGTATCGTCCTGTTGTCTCTACTTTGATGTATACCGTCATACCAGTCGACCGTCGGGTCGTTTTTGCCAGTGCTTGCGGGGTGATCTGGGGTATTTACCTCAGTCTTTATGCAGCAGTTTAGTCTTTCTTATGTATCTGTGTCCTTTATAGCGGGTCTTTGAACCGAACCGGTTTATATTATAGAGGGATTTATAGTCCACGTCTAATTCAACTTGCATGTCAACAAGACTATTTCTCGCTCTCTAGAGTGGAAACAAGCACGATACACGTAATCTTGGAATAGGGATGATTGCTAATTGGCGATCGGTGTCAGGCTGCCGTATTAGGTTTAGTCTCTACGGGGTTAACCGGCGGTTGGGGTAAAGCTGGGGCAGTTTGCGCTTCACCATTGGTCTAACTGGTGTCTGCAGGTAGATATGATGGGAATGAGAAATGTTCAGTGGCCCTGATACGTCTCTTTTCTACTTGGCCATCTTTTAAAGGAGTAATGCGTGAGCTACGGCAGGTCAAGAAACTTTGCTTGAATGTCTGGTTGGAAATTGATCCATATATGCAAAAATGTACTGAGATTGGATGCCCTCCCGCGCCAGATGGCGCAACTCCATATGACCGGATCAAAGCTAATGATACATTCTGCTGCAGGAGCGAGGCAAGAGCAGAATTGGTAGGTGAATAGACGTAACTAGAAAAACGTGGCGCGTGAAATTGCTGATCCCACAGGTAACAAATCCTGTTTATTTCCCGGCCTGCTTGCGTTGAGCAGTTTTGCCTTGGAATGGGCCATGCAAAGAAAATGGGTAAAGGATGGGCAGGTGAGATGAGATACAGAGATTGGTACTTAAACCAACTCCAAGTACGCTTTTGACATGTCGCAATGACAAGCTCAAGTTCACCAATAGCTACTGGCCCAGCCAGTGAGTAAAAGCCCAAAGAAGTAGAATCGTAAAAAGGTGGCAAGGTTGAGGTAATTTGACAGCAAATGACGACCTCAGGCTTATTCGCGGGGGTTCTTCAAGGTCTCGTCCTTGCTAGCGACCAAGGCAATCAGGGCAGCACCAACACCGCTGCCGTCCTTGGAAATTCCAATGCGGACCTTCTTGTCGCCCTCGACGCCGACCTCGGCAACCTCCCGAAGGGCCTCGCGCAGGTGACCCTCGAAGTTGGGGTAGAATTCGACGACACTGCCGTCAACACCAACGTCGACGATGTCATCTGTCTGGAGCTTGCCAGTGTGGATGAGGATGGCCGCAAGGGGAACGGCGCTGAGACGAGCGGCACGCTTACCAATAGCGTGGGTCAAGATCTTGACTGCTTGGCAGTCCTCATTGCTGGCGTTCTCGATGTTCAGGTGGTCCTTCAGAGCAGTCTTGATATCCGTCATCTGAGAGGTATTATCGGCCTCAACCACGCTGAGCAAGCTGGTGTCAAGACCCCACTGGCGGTAGAGAAGGCCCTCGGGAGTAATCGAGACATTGGAGAAAAGACCAACTTTGGAGTCTTTGTGCAGAGCCACCAAAGCCCGACGCAGGATCTCACCCAGGAACATTCCAGAGACCCGCTTCTCGAACATCTGAATTCCAGGATTGTTGCTATCGGCATCCAATTCACGGTCATAGATAGTGCAGGGCAGCACGCTCAATTGGTTGTCAAAGCTACCCCACTCAGCGTTGATGATCATCTCGCCGGTGTGGGTATCGAAGTGGGCATCCTTCATGTTCTTCAGCTTGGTGATCTTATCAATCTTCTCAACGTAGGCACCGTTGGTTCCGGTACCGAAAATAGCACCGAGAAGGGTACCGGTCTCTCCGGGGGATGTGTAGGAACGAGCCATCAGAGTACCAACAGTGTCGTTGACAAGCGCAGCCACGCGAACGGGCAGGTCGAGGTCATCAATGGCCGACTGGAGCAGCGCGCACACATCATGACCAACTGCATCGGGGATGTTGAAGCCCTTGGTCCACCGAATCAGAGTACCGGAGTTGATACCATACTGACGCACGGGGAAACTGAAAGTGAAACCGAGGTCGAACAGCTCCTCCTCACCCTTGCCCTCCCGTCTCCGACGCTGGTGGGCCTCAAAGTGCTCGTTGTGGTGAATGCGCAGGAAAGCCTCGATCTGGCGTGCGAGGAAGGTGAAAAGGTCCTTGGAGGTTCCGGAGGCCATGAGTTCCCGGGGAATCATGATCTTGGACTGAGTGAGGGAGAATGTGGTATCGCCGTGCAACTCAACGGAGCAGACACGGAAGTTGGTGCCACCCAGGTCAACGGCCAGGTACAAACCCTGCATAGTGTCAGCTTTGAAAGGGTCTTGCAGGGCACAGTCAGATCGCATCACGGTACCTTCTCTGTGCCATTGGGCACTGCGGTCACGAATGTTGGGATCTGGCTCAAAGTGGTGTTCTCCTGTGCCAAACCCTCGTTGGACTGACGAATGTATTCAGCAACTCCGCGCTGGACCTGAGCGGCGGGGTAATCAAACTCGCGCGCAATGCGCGTGGCCTCGGCCAACAGCGGGGAGGACATGGCGGGGCACGGAAGGTAAGAATGCTGACGGAGAGAGAGGGAAAGAATGGAGAGTAGAAGAATAAGGATACTCGGAATGGAGAGAATGGTGTAAGAACGAGCTTTAGAAGATCTAAAGAAGAAGGAAAATAATAAGGAAAAAAGTGGGAGGAGGGGTTCACTTTCCATGAGGTCAGTTCCCTTGGCGGTCGATTGCGGTACGAGACTCGACTACGTAGTGCCACTAAAAACACTCACGCTAAAACACCGGGTTCGACGGAGATACTTGGACTTGGCTGTATCTTTTTCCCCAGAGTCGGCGCTTTTTGCTATGTTTTCCTGTTTTCTCTACATCTATACCTAGATTTAAAAACCAGCTTCCGCATGCAGGTGCCCCTGCATTCCACGAGGTTTCACAGCCATTCCTTGTCGCACTTTACCCGTTGCCCTTTTTTATTTTTTTCCCGATGACGGCATTAGATTTTTTCCTTGAAACCACGAAGATGTGGGGAGTGGCTGTGAATGGTCAATGGCTCTCCATGGCACGTTTTTCCCCGACTTCACCGGTGAGCCACAGTGGTTAAGACAAAGCGGGAGGTCGGGGGAATTCGAACAGGGAACGGGAAAGGCAAGGAATCACGGGGAAGGGGCTGCGCAGTGTCGTATGCAGGTGCACGGGGAATCTCCGTTAGATGCCCGATTCATGTATCATTCGTGTATATTCTGAGCACTATAGACATTCGCGATTGGAACAACTCCCTTGAATACCAGGGCCTCCAGAGCCTGTCAATGTGGTTCGGGATGGGTCGGCATCACACGTTCGGCTTCCGTCTGAAATCGGGTGGATTGGCCCGAGTGGTACGGAATACCGAGAATGCTTGCACAGTTCTCATTACCAAATGGGTGGATTCAGTAAAACCGTAAAACCCCCAAACCTCTTCTAGAAAGGTGGTCCCAACGGAACTGGGTTTAATTACGGGAGGAACTAGCTCTTCATTGGGGTTAGATTGGAGATTGGTCTGCACAGAATCCCATGTGGAGATTTTAAAAAAAAAAACAGTAGATCTAGGGTGTCAACTGACCGACGTCACAGAGGCTTATCTCGCCGACAATAATGCCTATGTTGAACAAGAAACCTTGTTTTTAAGGTTTTAGGTGGTGGAGGGCGCATCTAGTATGTCAATACAGACATGCATACCTATGCACACATATAGGATGACATACACCTTGTCCCTGAGAGAGATGTAAGACCGCGTTCGAGACCTATGGAATCTACAGTTAATTCCACGAGACAAGGCCAGCGGACAGTTGCCTATAGGCTGACCGTAAAATGTGCAGAGCGCGATGCAATGCAGGCAACATAAGCAAATCTGCAAGCTAGACTTTGTTATCAGAGCTAGAATTACGATTAGCAGTTTGGTTTTTCATTAGGTATGAGCGTTCAAACGCAGATGAAACAATGATTTGTTGCGCAGGAAGCCGGACTGTTAAAGAAACAGCATTCGTTCTTTCGTAGCTGATGAGTTGGTGAGGAGCATTATGTATTTCTCGATTCCCTTATAATTTTTCCAGTCATAACCTAGTCTAACTACCTAGTCTAACAACAGTACGGGAGGAGTTGAAACCAATTTTTTTTTTCGAAAGGTGTACTACTTAATCTGAGCAGGTGCCCAATTCCAAGATGATCGAACAAGCGTGCTAGTCCCGTTTAAGATGGCCAACTGGCGACCAGACTCGATGATGACTAACTTCACGTGACCTGAAGTATCGGAGCTTCGGGTGAACTGCATCTCACACACCCGCCCTTCTCTAGACTTGATTCGACAGCAATAACGGCCATATACAATCATGGGTGCTGGAAGTTCTAAGCCCGAGGCTGCGGGTGACTCCAAGCATGTCTTCTCCAGGTACTACCTCCCCGGAACCTCCTCTCCCTGCACCTCCGAAAGCACGACAAGCGGGAAACGAACATGGCTCCGGTTATTGGGGATGGATCAATTGCGACGATACCCAGCCTGCCATCGACTCAACCCCACCAGCACATACAACACAGTATGCAGAGAACAACTTAAACTGACATAAATCCCGCATAGTAACTCCCCCATCCAATTCTCCTCCAACCTAGTGGACGCCCTCCAATCCACCTCCGAGGTACGTTTTTGATACCAACCACAATCCCAATGCAAAGCAAAGCAATGAAGAAAACTCACAAAACCACCAGACCGACTCCTCCCGCTCCAAAGCCATCGAGCTCGAAATCCAAAACCGCGTCGCGGCCGAACTGAAGCGCCTCCACGAGCGCGAAAAGCAAACCCTCGCCGAGATCGAAAAGCGCATCTCCGAGTCCAAAGACACCGGCGCCGCACCCATCACCGCAGCCACAGGCCCAGTCGCACAAGGCTACCCAATCGGCTCATTGAACCTGGACGCTCCCCGGATTCCGTTCGCGGGCCGTGAGCACGACGCTCCTGCCTTCGTTGCGCCTGTCGAGACACCCGAGCAGACGCCCGTTGCCAACCGCGAGATCTCGCGGGACTCGGTTTCCAGCGAGATTGATAAGCTGCGGACTCGGTTGGATGGACGGCGAAAGCTTGTTGATCTTGATGAGAGTGTTGAGAAGGCTAAGTCTGATGTTGTTGGTTGTTTGAGACTTAATGACCGTCGGCCGTTGAACTGTTGGAAGGAGGTTGAGGCTTTCAAGAAGGAGGTTGCTAAGATGGAGACTGCTTTTGTGGATCGGATTGTGGGTTAAATTCGGTTTGATCTGATTCGGTTCTGATTCGAAGCCGCGGGTCTGCCTTGCATAAAGTTGTCTCTTTTTTGTTCTCTTTTAGTTTTTTTTTGGACTGTCATGGCTGCTGTACTGTATTGTATAGATAGCGCTTTTTGTTTGCCATGAATAGCATGGGATGGAATTGATCCTGGAATGATGATCTACTGCTGGCTTTCTACGAAGAACACTTTACGGTGATCCGATATCAAGGTATGAGGATATCATATAGACATGGTTCGTTCATCATCTTCTATATGGCAGTGGATCATAGGGTATCAACATTAGACAAGCTCCCACGTGCCTAACCGTCCTGACTTCTCCCCAGCCGCACGAACGATACACATTCTCCTCTCATGTTGCTTGACATCGGGTATCAAGACCTTCGAAAGCAGAATCGATCCAATACCAGTGCCTTTGCCCTCGGAAAGATTGTAGTTTCCAGAGGTGACAAATCCGATTAAGTCGTTCTCGGTGGGAACCTCTAAACAATCAGAGGCTGTCTCTGGTGCTGAACACGAGAGAAGTGACTCGGCAAGTTGACGCCGAGCTTCCTCGTCTGACATCTCTGAAGCTGTCCGGCCCTTGGGCTTCTGGTCGGTATTCTTGGATGTTGAGGCGAGATCTAACCATTTCTGACGCAATGAAGGGTCGGTGGGGAGACGATAGATACGGGCACAGGGAACGGGTGTACCACGACTGCAAAGTGTAAGGTAGACTGGGGCTAGGGCGCCAGAGCCTGGTGGAGTCTTAATAAGGTTGCTGAGAATGCGATCAGTATTGCTAGGAGGGTATCGGATGTTGTGGATGTTGAGAGGGGGGGAGACAGAGGTCTCAGCACCAGCATCAGCATTAGCATCAGCTGCTTTCTTGGAAGGCGCGGCATCAACAACATCTTGCGATGGTCCCTGGAGAAGTCGTTCCCAATCACACGCCCAGCCATGTCCGACTTCTCCCTTCGGACGGCCAGCGCCCAGAGCGAGACTATCAAACTCAGGCCGACGACCTTTGGGTCTGCGTTCCCACTCCTTTTGAGATTTCTGTGCTTCCTTCTGACCCCATTCCCAACCAGCTCGGGTTCCAGGGAAATCACCAGGGAACCACGGCTCGCCCGCCTCAAAAGCAAGCTGTTGCTGTTCTTTCAAGCCACCGAAGCGCGGGTTTCCTCCGCTTGAAAGCGGGTAGTACATAATAGAGTACCAAACGGGAACGACACACTTCCATGGTAAAAGCACAGTCCAAGAACCGGGTACGCTGTTCAGCTTGGATAAGGCAGATGGCTTGTTTGCCAGGATCATGACCGGAATTTGTGGGTCGTTGGGCTGCGGAGCGGGACGAACGCCCGGGCCAGCGAGGCCCCGACGACGGTTAATGGCTTTCTGGCTGGGAAGTTGACGGGCAGCTGCTAAGCGATTGGAGCGTTCGAAAAGGAGAGAAGGTCCTTGTGTTTGATTAGGGGACCACTTGGCGAGCAACATGGCCAGATCATTCATGTGGGATTCGTTATCCGGGACTCGGAGGGTTTGTGGTGGGAATTGGAGGCGCGGATCGGATACCGCAAAGGACAAAAGGGCATTTTGGGGAAGGGAACACGGGTTTGATACTCCCAGCAAAGAGGACCAGGTTGCCTCTGGACTCTGAGGTCCTGGGGCTTGGCCATCTGAACCAAGAACAGGCCGCAATGCCGCGAGCAAGGCTTCTGCAGACCCCGGTCCAGTAATTTCAATGCTACCGATGTCGAATCGCAGGTCTTCAACCATAACAGGGGGGCTCTGTCGCTTTGACGACTCAAGCAGATCTGTCCAAAGATGCAGGAATGCCGATGGATGAACTCGAACCCAGAGTTTCCGTCGCGGGTCCTTTGTTGGCTGACTTTGATCGGCACTGGTCATTTCAAAATCTTCGTCCTTTGGCTGCGCGCACCAGACCAGTGTAACAGGCGCCAGTGGTCGTGTCGAATTATCCTTCTCATACGTCCATGCCTGTAACGACCGAGTACCAGCTCTCCACTTCTTTCCCTTGGAACCCCATGCCTCATCACCAATGACACCAACAGCCCTTAGAACAGCCTCAATGCATGATTCTTTTCCCTCAAGCTGTACAGTAGACATATAACTCATATCCCATGCCACCGCACCTCGAGACCCGCGTGCCCTGTGCGTAGGTCTATAGCTCTTTTCCGTAGGCGACACAGGGATCGCAAATCGCCAAATAGGATTTTTAGTCGTCGCCATATGAGCACGCTTCGCATGAAACATGTGAGTCGGTAACCAAGTTTTGCAACGCTGACGCTTCTTATATTTAGCCTCTGGCGGAGGCGGCCGCGAAAGCTTATTCTTCTTGATCTTAGGTATCCTTGGTGCAGTATTGAAAGGATGGCTCCCCTCCTCTTTCAGCGCCGTAGCCGCATCCTTCGCTGCCTTGCCCTTCTTCGTCGCACGTCTCGCCTTAGACTTGGCATTGAGGTTCTGCAGGCGCCTAGCAGTTTCGAGCCGGATGCGCATAATCTGCGTGGGTTTGCGTCTCCGGGCAGTAACGGTCGGTGTCTTGTCCTCGATCATCTAAATAGTTCCAGCAAGTACGATTTAGTTTACAGCAAGTAAAAATTCGCAATTGCAACACTTACCTCCCGCTTTGCTCTCGCTCTCAACCTCCGTGGAACCCGTTTCACATTGTGACTTGCTGTTCGTCTCCGCAGGGAGCGGGGCACTTTCTGGAATGCTCGTGTTGTGAGTGCATCTCTTGAGCGCTGCATTCCATTTTCCAGGGCCTGGATCTCGAATGCGCGGGCGGCTGCGTATGCGGCGACATCGAGTTCGCCTGTTATTGAGAGGGCGGCATCGGTTGACTGGACGGCTAGGGTGCGGGCGTCGAATGTTTTTGCGCGCTTTCTAGATGCCCCTGTTGGGCCATGGGGGCCTGGAGCACCAAAGGGCTTCCTTTTAGCGAGATTGGAGGCCATGGTGGCAGCTGATGGAGGTGCGGAGGTCAAGCGCAAGTGCGGATTAAAAAAGTTGTCGGGCTTGGCGCGTCATTGATCGGCAGCCCCACGCTACACTTTATTTACAGTAACCAAGTTCTTCCTTCTAGCTCTGGAGGACGAAAGTGGGAAAGTTAAATCGAATTCCAAACTTGATATTGATATATAAAATCATATAAAAGTTTCATTCCAATATTCAAATCAAATGGTTATAAGAAAGGCAAGGTATGACAAGTATCAAGGTACACTTTCAAGATATATATCCTCCATAATGTTGCCAATCACATCACAACCGCAACATGGTTGGTCATGTACTTGGTAATATTACCTAAGAAACAAGCCGAGATAATAGATATCACACCAAAAGCAATGCTCACATAATAAACATACTTGTATGATTCGGCGTAAGCCATCTGGCCCGCTTCAACCACGATTTGATAGGCAGTCTCATTGCCAGCAATCCCGGGGATCTCTTTGATATCATCCAACAGAGAAGCACCCGTGAGTGTAATGACCTCGGTGATGACATCGACATCCGTAATATTCAGGTACATCTCCATGGCACCGCCGATGTAGTATGTGGCCTTAGGGACGAACTTGGAGATGAAGACGTTGTAGTAGATGGTGTAGCCAATACCGCCGCCCACGACACGAATGGATAGAGTGAGAGCAGAGATAGTAGCAATGAGGTCCTACGGAGGTCAGTGATTGGCTTACTTCATGGTTCCAGGGGTCAATACTTACATCGGGACAAATGATGGTGGTGATAATTGAAGCAGGGACAACGATACCACCGATTCCAAGCCCAGCAAGGACTAATATTCCCCACATCTGATACATGTTGTCGACACGTCCAATAGCCAAAGCACCACAGCCTGAGAAGAACATAGATCAGTATCTGTGAGATATGATTTGAGTGGAACCACTTACCAGCAGTCATCAGGACACTGCTGACAATCAACAGCTCTTTATTATGTCCCCTGAACACACTCAACAAAACAAGGACAATGCAAGCTCCAGCAAGGATGCTAAGTCCAATAGGCAGACTGCGAAGCCCAACCTCGACCGGGTCGTGACCGTAGACATTGAATGACTCAGTGGGCCAGAACATCAGGACGGAGAAGAAATTGCAGCCAGAAATGCAAGTAATAACCAGGGTAAGACCCAAAGTCCGAGGCTCTTGCTTCAAACGTGTCGGGAAGATTGGGTACTTGGCACCATAGATCTCCCAGAATGCAAAAGCCACCAACAGCAGGAAACCAATGATCAGGGGTGCGAGGACATGGGCAGAACTCCAGGCATACTACAGAGTCATAACACATCAGTTGAAGCTCCAGTAAACCGACCGTCAAACAACATACCATGTATCCACCCCACTGTAATCCAGC
The DNA here is from genome assembly GCA_023626355.1 of Penicillium sp. S1602. Lineage (NCBI taxonomy): Eukaryota > Fungi > Ascomycota > Eurotiomycetes > Eurotiales > Aspergillaceae > Penicillium > Penicillium sp. S1602. The sequence goes on along the minus strand of JAMAGW010000048.1, from coordinate 74,446 downwards.
CAGGAAAATGATAAGTCCTGTAACGCTCAAGAATCCACCCACAAAGTCAATGCGACTGATAATTTCTCTTCGGCTTAGCCCGACTGAATTGGTCCGAGGAGGTGGGAAGTAGAACAGGATTGTAATCAGAAGACCAAATGCGTTCCACGCGCCACTGAATGCACCAACATAACGCCAGCTACTGTAGTATGCGATGAGCTGGCCCCAGAGTACCGAGGGGCAAAAGGGGAGGATGGTGAAAATTAGGACGGCGACATAGACACCTCGCTTGCGGGTTGGTGCCATCTCCGAGGTTGCAGCTAGCGCAGTCAATTCATTCACACCGGCGCCAGCGCCAGCAATCGCCATACCGGCTATTTCAATGTCAGTCTTAATACCAAATTGGAGTTACCTAGTAGACTAACCGATGAAAATATTCATTGTGTTTGCCGTGCTGCAGACAATCATTCCGATAACAATAAGGGAAGCCCCGAGAATGGCAACATAGCGACGGCCGATCAGATCAGACAGAGATCCCACAAAGGGACAGACTGCCGCAAGACTGAGTAAGTTTGCGAGGACCTGTAGATGAGTCAGTCAATATGTAGGTGAGGAATTGGCAGGAGATGTACATACAAACCAAACCCACCGATCGGTTCCTCCGATGGATCCGTAGATATAGGGAGGAATTCCTCCTAGAAGAACAGTTAGAATGGGCCCACATGATAGGTTAGTGCATCTTACCAAATAGATAAACAGGGATCTGACTGCCAGTCCACAAAAAGGCCATGGCCGCAAATCCCATGAAGCGGCGGAAAGTCATCTGAAATCGATCGCATATTAGAATATTTCACACAATAGAACACCGTGTTTGCCTTACCGGGATATCCTTCTCAGACTCTGTAAGACCAGCCTCATTCGAGCTCAAATCAGCCACCTCCTGGTGACTGTGTCGACGATCAATGTCGCTGCTCTCCTGCGGCATGATCCCATTCTTCTCGTCCATCCGGGGTGGACCCGTGCCTGTGTCTTCAATTGAACCCGTCATGATGGAGATGGGCAGATAAGAATACAAAAAGTACGACGGGTATTGAGGCGGGGTACAAGGATAATAAAGAAGTCAGCAAGGGGGTAGGTAAAGATGTGAATTTCAATTCCACCCAAGCCAAATGGATTGTCGATCCCCACTAGAGGGGACTAGGAGAAGTATATACTCCGGGAACATCGCTTCGACAGGGTCGCACGATCTTATGGTCCCAAATGATTGGGGCCAAAAGCCAATAACCACATTCGTCCCGCTGTTTTCCAGTATCGGGACCGTCCGCTGGTTGCTGGCTTGTAACGGACCAATCAGCGGATGCAGTGGCGATAATGGGGAATTTCCCTGCAGTGAACACGCAATGAAAAGGGAGAGCAGATAAGCGATAGCCGGGAGGAAAGAGCAGAAATCCAGAAAATACCGAGGCAGTCCCAGATTTGGGTAGTCTTGGGGGCGAGTCCTGGTTGTGGTACTTTGGAAAATGCGGGGAAAAGCGTGGAGAAGGTGGAGACAAGGAGAGAATGGAGCTGTCGAGGATGTCATGAACGCGGGTCTCGCCCTTTTTCCGGGTGAATGCCCATATTCGGACCAGCCACGAAACCATAACACTTTATCATTCGTGAATGTATTCTCCTTCCTTTCCTAGGGTCTGTGCTTGATGCTTGCCGATGGGACTAGTTACAACTTCCGACTAGTGACTAGTTACAGCAAAATTAGTTGGCGAGATGCAGGGTTCGATGTCATTGTGCGTAAAGATCTATGTCTATGGAGAGATGTACAGAGTTATAAAACAGTCCACGGATTATCCGGATTATCATTCTATCTGTACACGGGGAAAATCCGGAGGAGTAGATAATCTGTGGCGAATGACTCCTGATCGTAATCTATCGTATCCCCACCGGAAGAGCTAGTCACCGGACTTGAATCTCAGGTCTAAATTGCCACGCGGCTCATCATTCAGAATTTGTCCCCAATCGACGCAAGCTTGAACTTCTTGGGTACGACAAAGAGACCCGTGGCTTCAACACAGACTTGGCCTGTCAGATCGCGTACCTCACAAATGGTGTAAGCCTTCCGGTCCGTGCTCCGTTCCTGGTCCAGCCGTGTGTGGAAGGTGTAAAAAAGTCCCGAGTAAACAGGACGCCGATAGTTGATATTCATGTTGGCAGTCACTCCAGTTCGTTCAGGAAAGTGTCGAATGGCTGCTCGTCCCATATTCTCATCAACTACAGTTCCCAAAGCACCACCGTGGACCATGGTGGGCCATCCTTCCAGACCGGGTCCGAGGTAAACCACGCTGACAACCTTTTTCTCCTTGTCATTTGAGAAGACTCTCTATCGGAAACCATAAATGTTAGAAGATGACATCCCGAGGTTCGGTAGTTGAGGTGTTCGGCAGTTGGTTTTCTAAGGTTGGCGCGGCTGCCCCTGCACGACAATAGGCTCGTATGCTGACAGCCATGGCAACTTACCTGTAATGCTATTCCTCTGCTTCCAGCCAATGCGCTCGAAGTTAACCGATGGGCTTTGCTTGTCTCCGGCATGCCTTGGTATACACCCGATTCCTCATAGTCAGGGTTATTTCGTAGCTCCTGCACGATCGGGAGACCCCGTTCATAGACACGCTGAATTTCCTTCATGAAGATTTGATCCTCCGGTGATCCAGGCTGAGGAGGCAAAGATATTTTGCTATCCAGAAGCCCGCCAGCTGCGACTCCAAGAGCTCCGAATATGCTGGCGTAAATTAGACGGCGGGTCCATCGCGAACGACCGGAAGGGGTTTGGGGCGCGGCGGTGGAGGCATGTCGAATAGACGATCGGGCAGCAGTCGGAAGCCTTGAGGTAGGCGCACGCAGTGGTAGTTGTAGCATCCGGGAATGCATGGTGGTCATATTGCCATCCCAGAAGAGAGAAGCTGCTGGGATACAGAGCCGCAGATCAACCGAGGCTATCATCACGTGATGATACGTTATGTTGTAAGATCTAGAGCTTTGAGCTACACGCAATCTGTAAACTACTGAATTCATAGTATGATTACCGCAATTGAGATTCAAAATAACATCCATTTGTGCCCATAAACATCCACTCGTGGTCATCGTTTCTATTCATCTAGAGGCATGTCTTTTGGTCATGAATAGTCCAATCAGTCCAAAGTGGGCAGTTCAATAGCGCGGTAGAGAAGAATCAAAGCTGAGTGGGACTCGCCTGAGATGATAAGTTAGCAATGTTCAATAAGGACATGAGACGGGAACTTACCACCACCAGCCAGGGTCTCGATCTTCTCGGCCTCGACCTCGGTGACTTTGTCGTCATTGAACCACCACCACTTATTGTTGTCTTCCTCCTCACGACGCTTGCTACCAGTTTGGTTGTCGGCCTTTCGGCTCTGCTGCTTGACATATGCTGTGTAGTGACCGCTGTCGGCGCTCGCACCCTGGTGGGTAATCACACCACGGAGTTCGTACAGGCCAGACTGGTTGGTCCCGCTATCCGAAGAGCCGCGCTGCTTGAGAAGCTCCTGCAGCTCTATCTTGGCAGCCTTGATCGCAGCATTCTTCTCCTCTTCGTATTGAGCATCGGTCTTGAACTCCTCCTCCATCTCAGTGTCACCGTCCTTGTCGTTCTTCTTGTCGGTCTTCTTGTCCTTGGTCTCCTCAACCACCTTCTTCTTCTGCATCGGTTCCAAATTTGCACTTTCACCGCCCTCAGCTTCGTTCTTCTTTTGTTGTTCTTCCCGATCAAGAGCTAGTCTTTGACGCTTGCGAGAGCGCTCGGCATCCACCTCATCTTTGCGGATTTCGCGGACCTTGTCACGAACAGGGACAAGTTGGTCCCGAAGCTCATCGGTACAGAATTCGACCACGTCAAGCTCAGCTGGGAATGTCACCTTACGCATGATCTTGGCCTTCTTCTGAGTCTCGCGCTTCCAGAAGAAGCGGACAAAATGCACGGTCAAGTACTGCGGCAGGCGAGAAATTCGCGACCGCTTAGTGTACATAGCATTGCGGCCCAATGTCGGGGACTGCTTTTCGATCTGCTCCTCCAAGCCGGCCATGATGCCATCCTGAAGGTGATTGGTGTCCTTGCCGATGTGGCAATCCAGCTTGAAAAAGACGTCAGAGGACTTGTTCAGTTCCTCACCCACCTGCTTGGCTGCGGGATCATCGCACTCAGTGACGGAGCTAAATTGACCGGCCATATATCTGTCGACAAAAGACGTCCGACTGCCTGACTCTCCGTCCGTGATCGTCAGTTTGGCCCGCAGTTGGTTGATAATCTGCGACCAAGCCTCCTCGGCATCTTGCTGCGCATAGCCGTGGCCGTTGCGGTCCTGTTGAGCGAACTGGGGAAAGACTTCTCGGAGAGCAACCAGGAATTCTAAGGGAGGAATGCCCTCCTGGGTCTCAGACATCTGCTTGAACAGATTTCGTAGCTGCGCGGCAATGTCCTTTCGGATTTCTAGGCCACCAAGACCAAAGCTACTGAGACGTGACAGGCTCGACTCAGCGGAGCTGCTGCTTGGCTGGTACTTCAAAAGCTCCGCCTGCAGCTCAGGAACACCGCGAAGGGTCTGGAGAGTGGAGTTCAAGTAGCAGGTGTTGCCCAAGTTTTGTAGACCAGCAGGGATGGCCCCCTCTTGCTGTGCCACTTCAGCATCCGTCATGTCCTCCAAGAACTTCATTGTCTCCTTGGGTTTGCTCAGAGCATCTTGGCCTCCGGAAGGCGTGCCCATCATCATGAAGGTTTGGCCTGGTTTGGCGTTGAGGGAGTACAGGGGGGTATCATCTTTGAGGCCACCCTTGATGAGCACCTTTTGTCGATCTGGTTCCACGCCGGTCAGGGAGAATAGCTGATACTTCAATGTTTCGCCGGTGGAGGCTGGATCAAGCTCGACTTCGTAGCGCTTGCCGCCGTGTTTGATGATAACTTAGGATCTGTTAGCAGGAGGGACACAGACCAAAGTTGCGGCATTTGAAACGTACTAGGTATGGCTGCCATTGTGACGAACCGATGGAACTGTTCAAAGCTTTGAGAGGGGTTTGAAAGAAGGTTGGGATGTAACAGCTTCGAGGTGATGGAAAGACGGCGTGGGGCGCTCGCCTGCAAACACACCAAACAACCCATGGACCGCCGTCATCATCACCGCCCCCGGGGAGCGGGACGCCAACTCGCCCTCTGCCTAGCCATTCTCCACGATCTCCAAGCCTTTAATCCTCTGCCACCGGTGGTTGCGGATATCAAGGAATACTGCCTTGTGCGATTGAGCTTCTCATCTTGATCTAGAGTCTACTTGCGAAGTTCCCGTACTTGGATTGCCTCAACAACAACCACCCCCTCCCCCTCCCGCACCATGTCTCAATCACTCCGCCCATACCTCCAATGGTTTGTAACAGCTCTACATTGCCCTATAGCATCTGGAACTACTGGCTGATTATCTCCTCTATATAGTGTGCGCTCGTCGCTCACGGCAGCCTTGGCAATCTCCAACTTTGCTTCTCAGACATCCGAGCGCCATAACGTCCCCGAAATCGAGGCGCAGACATCCCCCGAGCTTATCCTGAACCCCTTGACAGTATCGCGTAATGCGGACGAGCGGGTTCTGATTGGTATGTGGTTCGAGCCTAGCTGGACACCCATCTATATTTATCCAGGTGCTGAAGTGTGAAATGTAGAACCCTCCGTCAACAGTGTCCGAGTTTCCATCAGAATTAAGCAGGCGGATGAGATTGAGCACAGTATGTTGAACCTGGCAAGATGACATTGTTTCGCATACTAATGAATCCGGCAGTCCTGGTCCACAAGTTCACCCGTTTCCTCCAACAACGTGCTGAGTCCTTCTTCATTCTCCGCCGGAAGCCTATTAAGGTGAGTATTCATTTACTGGACATATGGTGATGCATGCTCTTGATACTATGGTTGTATGCTTGGCCTGCTTGATCTTTCGCTAACGACCTCACTCAGGGCTATGATATTTCTTTCCTGATTACCAACGTGCATGTCGAAGCGATGTTGAAGCACAAATTGGTAGACTTTATCATTCAATTGTATGGTTCCCTGTCTCAAGCACGCTAGTTGGTTCCCACTAATCCGTCATTCTCTCTTTAGCATGGAGGAAGTCGACAAGGAGATTTCCGAGATGAAGTTGTTTGTGAGTGGTGACCCCGATATACTCCCCTGTTGTTAATTACTACCATGTACTAATATCCCGCAGTTGAATGCTCGTGCTCGCTTTGTTGCTGAATCTTTCTTGACTCCGGTAATTCTTGGCTTAGTCTTCCCTCCCCTAGATCCGTTGCTAATACCCTTCCTAGTTCGACTAAATTATATGGCGTCCTTTTCTTCCTGGCGATGAATGATGCATGCTCCTGCTTTTCCCCTTTATCTAGGTACTTCTGTACATTTACCTCAGGCGGGCAATGATATTTCAGTTTGACCGTGACTTCAAACCCTCTTTCAATACTCACTTATGGCCGTACCAGGATTTGAGCATCGAAGCTTGAAATAGGGCTCAGCATTGTCAGCAAATACCCTTACAAAATTTATTTCCCATGGCAATCTTGACAGTGGTTCTCTGATTGGTAGTCGACCTGGTTAGTGATTGAATTGGGAAGAACTAAATTAATCACGTGTCATCAATAATTACTATATAGAATCCCTCATCGTTGCAATGGACCCAACCTTTAAACAATGTCACATGGATCATAATATGAGCGGAATGAAAGTCCGGTACACCACAATGACCATGCGTTCTATTTCTGGTGATGAGAACGATACAGATCAACTTCAGCATCCCCTTTACAGCTAGAAAATGAGACTGGCATTCGCTCGCTGATGAAGCTATTTTCACATTTTGATGACGGCAATATCTTTTCAACAATCTCACCACGAGATATTCTATTCAAAGCTCCCGCACTACCAGCTAGCCAGCTTGCGCTTTACTAAGTGCTAACCTCAGACTCTGGCACAAGAGCGATTTTGACCGCTGCATCATCCTCGCTGCACGCTAGCAAAGAAGAATATGAAAGCAGCGCTGTTGATCGGATCCAGACTCCTGTTGTCTGTCGTCTAAACGACTGCGTGCTCCAAAATACTGGAGTGGACGGACATAATGGCACAGGACTTCCAAATTCCATTGGCGTCCTTGGCTTGCCTGGGCTTACATCCTCTCCAGTCGGCTAGCTGAGCGGCAGCAGCAGGAAGGCTCAGAGGTATGTTACACGGGCTTGACTGCTTGCTGGCAGGATCATGAGGTGATGGATCGAAGGACGAAACGTGCAAAATTCTTGAAATCGACATCGGCAAGATTAAAGAGAGTACTGTTCGGTGGTGGGCAAGCTCCCGGGCAAGGATGGAAACTATTTATCCTGAAGAAAAAGCGTGAAAGTTACTTTTTCACCTTGGTCAATCGCTCTGAACGTTCACCGTTGTTTGGCAGAACGACGACTCTCGGCGCTTTAGATTCCGCTTGTCCTCCTTCGTCGCAAACTACATCGGGACTTCTTGCTCACTTCTGCTCATTACATGATATATGGCCACAATCTTTCACCGTTCATTCCGCGGCCTTGATATTCCCAACGCATAGTCATCTTTATATACCTATTCAATTACCTTTCACAACTATAACGCAAGCTCAGGCTTGTCAATGAAACGAATTAGTCGACCATATATCTCCACGGATAAAGATCTTCGTGGCCCTGAGTTGCAATTACGTTATTGTAATATTGAGTCTGTGGTTCATTCTGAGAGCCTGATTTCCTATGCAATCTTGCCATTCTATGGTTATATCCGGTTCTAGAAAGATTCCAAAGATGCCCGGGATATCAGAAAAGCCAGGACGATATCATTAAATCGTGGCTCTTATGTGCGGCAAGTGCCGCCCTCGTCTTTCGTCCCTTTGAATTGGAGCTGTCTTGAACGAGCTTATGCTCAAGGTCTTGTAAGAGTTTATTCATAGTGAGACGCCTCTCCATGACCCTGACGAACTTCTAGGGACAGGGTCTCCCCAAGCATTCATAGACCTTCCAGGTTTGGGGCCCTATTTCCATAGAGGATGCTCGTTCAACGCGCTATATAAGAGATGATGCTTGTCGACTTTTCTTCTCCCAATATCAGGGGAAGATGGTCTATATTACTGTAATTTCCCCTTTTCACTATAGCCGCTCACCGGGGAAGCACAGGAGAAGAATTGTGCTCCACGAGTTTGCGCTCATATGTCATGTCCAAGACACCAGCTAATCTAAGCTCATTGAACTTGGCAAATAGAAGGCGGCTCTCGTTTGCAGGACCGGGGATTTTTCTTAGGTGACCCTAGTTACTCCCAGCGAACTTATTTATACAAATAGAGCGAAAGAATGACTTGCAGTAGTAGAAGGGCCCTTTTGTCATCTCTAATGCATCATTGGAAACCTTCAGCTTGATTCTAGTAACTCGTGAAGGCAGGCCATCTGTGGCTATATATGATGATGAGTTGAATCTACTGGATTCTTCTAGGAGCGAAACCAGTGATGACCGAGAAGCATGTTATCGAAGGCAGATAAGCCAGGACGAATCGATTCCTTGTTTTCAAAAAAGTCAAATAATGGATTGGTTCAAAAACAACGCAAGGTTACCAGGTATAGGGCTGGTATCACTTGCTGTCGGCAACCGTGGGCCTCGCTATCTGGTCCAATTTAACATTCCATTTGAAATTTGACACCCCGATGCCCAACTATTTATAAAGTATTCCATCTAATATAGTCTATATTCTCTGTAGAGTTCTCCAGATCCTGTCCAGTAGGTTCTGGTGCCTTCTGACCGTCCAAGAGCTTCTTCCTCATCAACCCTTCCGCTCGCATCCTCTCCTTTCTGACCGCAGGATCTTCCCAGTCTGCCGGCTTCCCCTTACCCTTACCAGACAATCGAATCTGATCAGGAGAACAAGACTGTAGCAAACCCACCCGGAAACGTTCCCTTCGATCCGCATTAACAGCAAACCGCTCATTAGCCATCTTAACCAGCATTTCGAGATACTCCTCTGTAACCAGACTGCGCACCACAGGCTCCGCAGCGCTGTCATCGTCATCACAATACCCAATCACCGATTCCAGTGAGAGACCAGATGACCGAACTGCAACAACAGGGCTGGGTCCTTCTTCACCCTCCAAGCAGCGCAAGCCTTGCAGACCACTTTCACGGAAGCCAGATGCAGCTGCCACCGCTAGAACTGGTTGAGCCTGGTGAAGGGTAGCTGTCATTATGTGGAGGATCTGAAACCTAGTCAGTTGGGGTGATCTCATTTTAAGGTTTTCGTAGCTTATGCAACACGATGGCTAACATATATATAGGCGCTGCTAGCTTCTACACTAAGTGAAACAACCTCTAGACAGGGGCCCCAATGATAGTTTAGTACATACCAAGGGTTCAAAATGAAAACGAACAAGTTGCAACGCTTTTCCAGCAGGCGGTTTCCCATCTCCAGGAACCAAACCAAACTGTTCATGCAGTGGGAACAACCGTGTCCCAGACGAGGAAACATTGCTCTTAGGAAGAACAAAGGGATCATGTGATACGTACAGCCAGCGACCGGTACCTTTACCCCCAGATTGAGCGAACTGTCTTTGCGCCTGCACTGATGCCTGCTCGTCCTGTACAGAACTGGTGCTTTTCTTCTTCCCCTCCAAAAATACACTAATACGACCTGCACAACTGCTGGTCGTGACTAGGCCAGGCAGGGCATTGATATCTCGAATCAGATCACGGATCCCCTCATCTACCGACCCTTTCGGTGAAGCATCTGTGTACTCGGCATCTGGCAATGACAATTCTTCTAGGATTTTGTTCTTGCGGCCCTCAAACACCGCGGGGATGTTCGATGTGGGGGTGGACATGGCAGTACCTTGTGTCACAGAAGCTATGTGCAATGGACTTCGTGCTGGTCGGCTGAATCGAATGGGCAGCTATAGTAATTGAAATGTACAATGGAATGTACCGGAATGGAATGGAAAAAGCGTTGATGACCAGTCCAGGGCAGAAAAACAACCGAAGGGTTTCGGGAAGCTAAAAGGCGGAGAATCAGTTCCTTTCGTATTACGCAGTAAAACGAGGAAAGCCGGTTTTACATTCAGGTATTTCCCACCCCTTTGATCCGTTTTGATTTTCAGTCTCCGTCAATCTCTTGAAATTTCGATTCCAATTCCCAAAACTCGACTAGTGTCTAGATACAGTTTGTGTTCCTGTTCCTGGATCTCGATCTCTCCTACTTAATTGGGAAAACACAACCCCACATTCGGTCAATAAATACCTACAAATATTTACACACCGACCTACAAGATACACATAGTAAAAAACTCGCACCGGCAACTCAGTATCTAACTCCACTTGATCATGGCCCGGCCCGCAGAAGTGCCTAAGTCAGCGCCAAAACGACGCGCCTCTGCACGACTGTCCGCCCCACAGGGAGAGATCAAAAGAATCAAGTCAAATAGCGCATTGACGGACTCGGTGAAATCCACTAGCAAGAAAAGCAAGTATTTCGAACCCGAGAGCTCCGCGGAGCCCGAGCTGAATTCGAGCGACTCCGACGGTGGGGATTCGGGCTCCGCTTATGAAGAGAAGGAATCAGAGGGCTCACTTACTCCGGAGGTTGAATTGGAGGCCTCCGAGAGCGAGGAAGAAACCCGGGGCAAGGGTAAGCAGCAGCGAAGTGGCGCTTCCGCCAGTAGTCTCAAGGGCAAGGAGCTTTGGCGCGAAGGTGTTCGCACAGGACTAGGACCAGGGAAGGAGGTTTTTATTGCAAAACCCAAGGCGCGAGACGCTGGGGACGTGCCATATGAAGATGAGACGCTGCATCCGAATACGAAACTGTTTCTGCAGGATCTGGCCGAGAACAATGACCGCCAATGGCTGAAAGGTGGGTTGCATCCACCACGCGGTTAATCATGTCGCTGACCGGGATCTTTTGTTTTTGCTAGCGCATGATCCCGATTTCCGCGCGGCAAAGAAAGACTTTGAGACGTTTGTTGAGACGTTGTCCGCAAAGGTCTCCGAGGTGGATAGCACTGTCCCCGAGCTTCCCACAAAGGATCTGGTATGTCGCACATGGTTTTGGGGTCTCGTCACACCGTTTTCCAGTGCTGACCAGGTCTTTTAGATATTTCGCATTCACCGAGATGTTCGGTTTAGCAAGAATCCTCTTCCATACAAGGTAGGTGGAATGGCCCCCTCTACCCCGGTCCAGTCGGGTGGCGAAGATGCCTTGTGCTACTGTGATGAGAGTTAGCGCCGTGCTGACGGACGAATAGATTCACTTCTCTGCTGCATGGTAAGTGTTCACGGCAGGGAACGAGACCATCCACTCATATCAGCGCAGGTCCCGCACTGGCAAAAAAGGCCCATATGCAGCGTACTATGTCCACTTCCAACCTGGCTCCAGCTTCGTGGGTATGCTGTCTCGCATCATATTGTTTCTTGTCCCTTTCTCTGCGTTTTGCCTTTCTTCACAATGGCCTGGCTGATTCGCATCGATTTTTATAGGTTGCGGTCTCTGGAACCCTGAGGCCGATGCACTGGCGGCGCTTCGAGAGGACATTGACACGTACGCGGATCAATGGAAGGAAGTGCTTCGAGCACCCGAGATGCGTCGAGAGTTTCTGAAGGGAGCTCGTGACGAAGATGACGCTGTTGTGAAAGCTTTCGCGCATCACAATAGAGAATCTGCACTCAAGACCAAGCCCAAGGTATGTGTCTTCCATTAGTTTGCCATCTGTCGTCAGTCATCAGTCATCAGTCATCTATCATCCGCTACTTTGCACTCTCGCTCTAGGGCAGAGATTCTCATCAACCCTTGGTCATTCTTCATCCCTTCTATGGTCCATCGTCCGCCATACTCGATGATGAATGCCAAACTGGCTTCAGAGGGTTGGGTGAACGCTGCGATCGGGGCTCTATTGGCCGATCGGACCCAGACATCGAAATGACCTGATTTCCATCTTCATCACGGAGTCAAGTCATCTCTCTAGCCATGGTTCCCACGGTTCACTTCGGTAACGGGGGAAACCTATCCTGCCGTTCGAGGTGTTCTGCTGGGTCGCAGCGCGTTACTCAGGGATCTCCGCTGGAACACGAAGACCCAGGCCTATGACAGCATCATACGAGCCATTTCCCACAAAGGAATATGGCCTCAACCCCGACCACAGCTCAGTGGTGGCGGAAAGCATGACCGCGCACGGGTGTCAGCGGGAGGGTAACCCGTGTTTTGGAAAGCAACCGCACAGTCTCTCGGGAATCAACCTTGGGCCTGGGTCTCGTACCAGGGAATCAGAGATTATTGTCTATTTGTTTTTTTTTTTCTCTTTTACTGTTTTTTGGGGGGAACATTTCCCCTATTTCTTTCGTATTAAAATATTTTCTCACGCCGTCTCTTCTGGTTCCATGGTTCAGACTGGCGCCAGTCTCCACGGGCCATGAGGGAAGGGAAGAGAATGTCCCTCGGGCCCCCGAACGCCCCCGGAACCGAAACAAGGAGCACAATGATCTATGGTCACTAATATTGTTTTCTAGGGCTACGAGGCTGACAACAAGAATATCGAATTGCTTCGACTACGAAGCTTCACGATCGGACGACCCATCACTGACACGGAAATCATGGCAGCGGATGCACAGGATCGGATCGTCGCGCTGATTGGGGTTATGGAGCCCTTCGTAAGCCCCCTCTCTCTGATCTATCGTGCTTTGTCTTGCCTCTGCCCCCGCCGATTTTGCCCCCTCTTGACTAGCCCCATTTCCCTTCTGAGCTAGCCACTTAGGCTCGGTTGCCCGTCCCCTTTAATGCCCCTCACCGAATGCGAGATGAGCTACTTCCTTCTTGTTGGGCAATGTTTGGGACATTTGCTGACCGCTTCTCTCAAACAGGTGACGTATCTCAACAGTGTTGTGATGCCCGATCAGTAATTGAGATTGGACTGGATCTCCGGCATTCGATTCCTCCGCACTGGCACTGACCAAGCGGAGGAAAAAAAATCACACGAACGTAAATGGAAATAGGTAGAGGGGGAAACCATGCATATTCTTCACGGGCGAAGCCGATTGATACTGTATCCACCAGATCCATTTTAGCCGGGGAATTTCTTCGGCCAATTTACTGATTATTCATATGATTTTCGTCTGCACCCTTCGGGGAATCTCTAGCCTGCAACCAAATCAACTTGAACCACTAACCAAATCCTCGGCTCTCTTAGGCAACTACAGTTACGAGGCTGGGTACGTATCTCTACTTCTATCTCTAGTTCGAATCCTGCGCCTGCAACTTGTCCTCTTTGTTCTTTATGCATCCTCATGCCCAAACGTAGACAGCTGCATTTCCTGGTCCCATTCATATGCAGAAGCAAGTGTCACTGCACCCTCGTCACATCTTAGCTGCAGGCAAAGCGCCAATTTAACACGGAATGATGAAACGAGAGGCGCTAATCAATTCTAGAGTTATTTTCTTATTTTCATTACTCATTCGGTTTCACGGCTGTTTCCCACTAGTCACCATCAAAGCCACCCGTAAGTGCGATGTGCAGACTAGGTACGAACCTTGTCAAGCAATAAGGGCCAATAGTCCATGGGTCAATGGAATAGCGCAATTTCAACCCGTTCCATCCACGATAATCACAATTTTAAAACTTAATCTACTCCTTTCTTCTCTCCTCGAAGTAGTAGTACATTATCCGATCCTCTCCCGATAGAACGGTTCAATCCGCGACAATCACTGTCACCTCGTAATTCCTACACCAAAATAGAACAGCAGGAGCACAGCAGACCGAATACGATTACCAGACTCGCAATACCTACTAATCAAAAACTGGGTCACTCAAACCCACAGCCTTCCAGAAAGACACCAGAAAACCCCGACTCCATTTCCTCATTTTGGAGTCCCACCGGTCCCCGAAAAAAAAACGCACTAGAAACGAAGAAGTATCAAATGGATCCATGGAAGAAAAATCGAATCCCGAACCACACTGCCGTGGAATACTAGTAGTAAGTAGTGTTGCCACTGCAAGCGCGCCCGCGCCCGCGCGCCGCGTTCGGCCCGTTGTCGGGCATGCCCGCTAGGCGAAACCTTGGGTGACTCCATCTTAATGAGATTGGATTGGGTCGGGTCGGGACTCCGCCGCGTCCCAGTACCAGATTTTGGTGTCTGTACCAGTACCAATTTTTCAATGGTACAGTGGTTGCTGAGCACCTTCCTGGTATGGAATGGCTTTTACTCAATTCGGTGGGATCGGATGGATGGAGATTCTGTTCGGACGGGGACCTGCTTTCTTGGGATTGAATCCCGGTGTGTAGCAGATGTACGCAAATGAGTATTGGATTTGATTTTGGTTGTGTACTGGGGTTGTGGTTGTGATTGTTTTTACCCCCGAGGTCGGTAGCTGTACTTGTTGTTGGTGGTTATTGCTGCAGGTATAGATGCCTGATTGATGTACATGTACTTGCATGTGCGTGTGCATTGCGCTTAGTGCAATGTAGGGGGTACAGTGTACAGGCTTGAGTGCATTGTCTCTGCAGGGCTACCCGCCCACTGTACAGTATGCGGAGATCAGTGGAGTAAGGGGAGGTGATGATCTTGATTGTGATCGACCGGGGAGATAGTTTCCTTCACACCGGCCAACCAGAACCAGGTCCGAAGTAGTCTTTCGAATATCAGACCCGGATAATGACCGACGGGGCTATGAGAGTTAGGATGTAGGTGTTGTGTTTGAAGCCAACATCTCGTTCGGCTGCTTTGCAGTGCCTTGTGAGTATGTTGTTTCATGTACAGAGATCTTTTGGGAAAGATGAAGATGCCAGACTGCACCGGATCGGGTGTTTTCGTCGCAATTTTGCGACTTGTCACAGAGCCAGACGTTGTTTGGTTTAGTTTGGAGCATTGATGGGGCTAGTAAGCTAGCTTGACAAGATAGTTTGCGGTGTTGAGATTGGGATTGTCGATAAACTTGGGGTTGGGGGATAGAGGATTGGTCGTTGAACGCCAGCCAGTAGAGGGCCTTAGAAGTGACACCTGGTCTGTCAAGGTCATTTTGACTGGGACATTGTGAAAAGCCCGAAATCTGTTTGCAACTCGCAATGGCGAAGACTGCTAGTGTATGTATCTTGTGACTCACCCTCCCGTTCCAAGGTTGTCCTCAAAAGTCATATCAGCATGCAAGATAAAAGCATCATTGATGCGTAAATGAAGAATGACATCAGCCTACATAATCAGCAGATCTCATTTCAATTGACTTGGTTTAAATCGCACACCCTGTTCACGATTTCGATATACAATGCACTTGGCCAATAGGAGCCCCGACCGCGAGGTCCAGCCCGCAGCGCCTAGTCAGCCACGCTAAGGCACCTGGGGAACCCCTGCCACGGGCTACAGATGATGTCCCATGCAGGCGCAATGCATAACCGAGACCTTGCTGCCCAAAGCCCGGGATCTGAGCGGCTCCTCGATGATTTTGAGTTGTTCGCTGACCCGGGAGGATAGCATTTAGCTTCAGGGATGGTCACGATCTCTGGTCACTCTGTCAGCCCTGTGGATTGGGAGGGGGCCGTTCACTCCCACCTCGGTTAATTTACATAATGAACGGTGTGATGTAACTCATCAACATTGTCAACTGGCTTTGTTTTAGAGATAAATATTGAGATAATAAGAGCATTTTACTACAGTGAAAAGTATAGGACTAGATGGTATTTGCTAATTCTTTATGTGAAAGACTGAAAAAGAGCAGGTGGTGTGGTGTCAGATCGCTCATGCATCGGGTAGCAGCAGGAGAAGAGGGAAGCAATGCAATCGACCCGTCCTGTACGACAAACGTTCAATTAGAAGAGAAAAGACAAATCGATAATTTAAAATTACTTTTTGTGTATTTCACTCTGAGTCAAAATCCCAATCCTGCGGTGTCACCGCCAGTCCCAAGTGTCCTCGACCCATCACACGACTGGTGCACTGCCACATAAACCCTGCTAAACCCAACTCGCCACGTCAGATCCTGTCTCGTCATAGGCTAATAGGCCCGTGTTCCCGTGACCATCGTGCCATGCGGGCTGCAGCGGGCTGCGCCTATTAGTGCCCGACCGGCTCCATCCTGATAGACGCGCTCCCGTGTGGGTAAAATTAGGAAGGGAAAAAAGGAGAAGAGGGGCCTGCCCCTCTTCTTCCCTCGGGGCCAAAGATTCATCTATAGGTAACCAAACAACAGGTAAGCTAATATAAATTGAAACCCGACGAGTCCACTTTGAACGCCGAGCAGGGGGAAAAGAAAAGAAAAAAAAAAAAAAAAAAAAACCCTGCCGATACGAAACGAAACCAAAAAAGAAAGAAAAAAAAAAAAGTCGTAGCCTGCACCACCGGTCGGGGTTGGATCCCTAAAGTCAGCGCTCAGTCCCTCCATTGGGTCCAGCTGGACTAGCGCGTCCCTAGCACAAACCGCATCGAGTGGCTAGGGAGTTTGGGTCGGGTGTGGATCCCAGAAAAAGCGCGAAAAAAAAAGAGGTATTGCTCCGTACTCCGGTTCAAAGTCTGGTACGCTAAATGTAAGAGCAAAGGCCACGCCAGAACAAAGTGGAGTTCAGCGGACGGAAAGACGCGGACGGGAATGCAAGCGCCGATTGGGTTCGCCAGGAAAAACAGGGAACGTAAAACGTGGCAAGATCCAGATTAATTTCTAGCCTCCCGGACCTAGAACCTGGAAGAAAAGCCATTTAATACGGAAATAAGAAAGAAGATATCCACAGGTATTTCCCGTATAAATTAGATCAGAGTTAGGCAATCATCCCGAGCCTTGTTCTTCCTTGTTTGTCGAACACATGCATGAGATCGGCGGGAAGGCCGGAGCGGCCCGTGGGACAAGTACCCCGAGGCCAAAAGTTCGCCGGCGGGATATTACCATTTGAGGTATACTGTGCTTACCGTTAGGAGGTAGAGAGTACCTACCCTTCTGGTATAGTACGCCGACCTCTGTTCGAAATAAAATGAAAATTAATTTAGGTGTCCCCGCTTCAGATGAAATCATAAGCGCTGATTTCCAAGGAACCGAGTCCTCCCAAAAAAAGAGATAAGGTGGATCCCCGGGTTTAGCGGTGACCGGTATCTTTTAGGACGAGTAATCATTGACTGGAGACGTGCAACGTGGTTGTGGCTCCCTCTAGGAACCCGCCCCTGTCAGTTGCCAGCCGGCGCTAATGCAGGTTACCTTGGCTCTTGATGGGCCTTCCGAACCCAAACCAACCTTTCGGGCCCGGGTAGGAAGAGAGCAGGCTCCGCTCTCCGTCACCAGACTCTCGTATCTTTGAGTGGCGAAAGCTGAGAAGTGGATTCGAAATGTTCAGCTGAAGTCTGATCGCCACCTCGCACACCGCTCTCAACTGGGCGATGGGAGTGTTCAGTAGTACTTGCAGTAGCGCCCTGTACATGGCCCGGAGAAGATATGCCACATTTATTTTTATTTTTTTCCTGACTTGTGTTTCCAGTTTATTTTTGTTTTTTGTTTTTCTTGTTTCCCCTCCCACTTGATTAATAATATATTAATTACACTGCCGTTTTTTTCTCTTCCTATTAGCCAGGATATGGTGGTGGATATTGGGTTGCAATGGATTAATGCAGGCAGATTCGTCCCGACCCGCGCCCATCGCCATGGTAGAGGATCCTGGTTCCGCGGGGCCGGTTGCGGTTGTGCGACGAGAGGAATGGTGATCCCCATGGGCAGGGTTTATTCCATGAAATCTGGGTCAGCTGGATCTCTTCTTTTTTTATTTCCTTTTTGTTTGGATTGCAGATGATATCAGGTAATCTTAAGGGGGAAAAAATAATGCTCAGACTCGGGGGAAATCCTGCTCTTTATTGATTACATCCTTGACCGACTATCTTAGTTTTGTGGGGAGAGAGGGGAATTAAATGGGGGCTGAAAAGGATTGCAGTTATACTTTCGGGACGCGTTAACTAGTTCAAAGGGATGAGATATCCCTTGCCACACCGTTCTCGGTTCCACGGACCTTCGCAGCTGAGTTCCAAGAGTGCTGAGGTCTCAAGAGGGTCCGTCAATATGGATCCTGGGTCAATTGGCGCCGCTTTAGCCCGCGCTGCCCGGGCTCCACTGCGTTCTACGTAAAATAAAAAAAAATCCGTTACCAATGAGAAAATTGATTCCTTTTTTCTTTTTCTTTCTTTTTCTTTTTTCTACTTGAATCTTTCTGATTGGTATCTTCGTCTTTTTTTCTATAGGACTCTGATTCCTGCTCACGTCATAGTCGACGCCGAGGCTCTTATTCTTTTCTTTTTGTATTTTTATTTTTCTTTTTCTCTTTCTCTTTTCCCCCTTGATTTCCTTTTTCTTCCTTGTTCTGCACTATCGCATTTCGGGATTTAGATTGGATCTTTCCTTCTTTCTTCCCCTGCGCTATGCTGGCGTGACTTGACACTTTCCCCCCCCTTTCATAACCCGACGTCACATCCCTGTACCCTTGACTCATCTCATTTGTTTTCTCTTTTCTTACTTGTACTTCCCCTCTCCCCTCTTCCCTCCAAAAATCATACAAATGTCGGGCCACCCCCCCGGATCGGGACCGCCGTACCCACCCACTTGGACATCCGACGATCCTTATCATCAGCCTCAGGTATGTTGAACACAAAGGATTATGGTCGTGGTCCACAATGCGCCCAATCTGACCTGGAATGGTCTTTCAAGTACTCGCAGGGACAATACCCTCCTCCTCCAGACACCGAGCGCTACTATCCTCCACCGGCGCAATCGCAATACCCTCCTCCTCCCGCTATGGCTGCTGTTCACCAACACCAAAGGCAAGATCCTTATCAGTTGCCTCCACCACCCCCAGGCTACCCTCCAGATCCCTATGGACAATCTGGAGTCGTCTACCAGGCTGCAGCACCGCGCCAACGAACAGCAATTGCGTGTCGCTATTGTCGCCGACGGAAGGTACGTGGCGAAAGATCTGTCAAGATTGCGGGCGACCAGAGCTAATGACACCCAACAGATTCGTTGCTCCGGATTCGAAAGCTCATCGGATGGGCGGTGTACTAACTGCGTGCGATTCAACCAAGAGTGCATGTTCACACCCGTCTCATCACAGGCGCAAGCATTTGTCCCCGCACATGCCGCCTACCCTCATCTACGCAACGCCGGACCAGGGCCCCGCGGTGGCCCTATGACACTCTACGGAGCCCACGGACAGCCTCTGCCTCCTCACCAGCAACAGCAAGGTGAATCTACCTTGCCGCCGCCTCAAGGGATGTACCCGCACTATGGTGGAGCCCCCCTTGCATCTTCGATGCCGGATCCGGTAAGGCAGTCATTCCAGGAACCGATAATCAAGACACGGACCTGAGATCTAATATGTTGTTCCCCCACAGAGACAACCTGGTGGTCGACGAGGTTCAGGCTCTGAGCCCGCTTATCCCGATCCGACAAATCTCGCTCCCGTTACCCCCGCCGGGTCCATCCCGGGATACCAGACCTCCAGCCCCTACTATGCTCCTCACCCGCAGGATCGGCGTGGCTCACCCTCTGCCTACGGCTATGAAACCCGTCATTCCTCTTCGCCCCACGGCTCGCCATACCCGCCCATTGCGCCGCCGCAAAGTGGTCCCACTCCACCTCCTTCGACCTCAACGTCAACGCCCAGCGGCTCCACTCGTGCGGGTCTGAACGTACGCGATATGCTGAACCCCGGCGATCCTCACACTCGCAGTCCCGCCGATAGCGACATGCTCAATGCGCTAAACCGCCGTGGTGGACCCGGTGGACCCGGTCACTAAAGCTTCAGCGTTCTATTTGGGATCTCGCGCTGGGTGTGCCCGAACCCCGAGACCTGTGGAGAAGCGATGCGCGCGACGAGAATGCGGGGGATTGCGAAGGGATGATCCGTGTGCTGGCCACACGGTTAGGGAGCACCATGTGTTGAGAATTATGGTGACCTAGAGGTATCGTGGCTGGATCGGCCAAATCCGGTTGGATTTGTGCCTCTATTTTTGTTTTTTTTCCTCTCTTGTCTCTCAGGGCCCGTCTCCTGCCGAGAGAGTTTTCTCTGGAATTCTCCTACCCCCTTTCGACAATCGTGATCCTGCGAATGTGAGGGTGCCATTTTCCTGCATGGTATCCTCGGGAAAAACACCAGGAATGATACTGGAAGGGTCGGTCTCAGATTACTCGGGATCATGAAAACTCGATCTGGGGGCAAGAATTTTGGCAGCCGATGAAACCGTCTGGATTTTGTCCCCCGATCCGACACGATGCCACACGAAACGCGGACCCATGAGCTTTACGAGCCGCACGAACTTTGAAGCACCGAATTTCCTATCGGCATACGATTTTATTTTTTCCTTGTTTCACCCATACATTTCGTTTCTCCTTACCTTTCTGATGGATTGTGGAGGGGCTAGAGCAGTAGACTTGGAGGATGTGTTTTTCTGCAGTGCGAGAACCCACCTTTGTCGTTACTGGTCGATCGAAATGTGGCAATCTTCCCTCGGAAAAGGATAGCTGCATTCCTCGAATAACGACCTGGATCCATGCATACACGAACCATCCCCATCCCCATGTTTCTTCCCGTCCCCTTGTGATAAACCACTCGGAGATCACAGGTGGCCCACATATTTTTTTTACAATCTCGGGCGGCTATTTGATCATTCCTGCGTTCTGGTTCGGCTCCATCATCATTTCGCGTCCTTTTGCGTTCATGCTCATGTTTATGGTACATCCTATCTTATGCGGCAGGCAATCTCTTTCAAGCTTTGAATTTTCTGCGTGTTTGTCTCTGACAAAAGACGGTCGGCTGTGTCAACTTTTTCTGTTTCTTCGCAACCGTTTTTCGTTCTCCCCTTTTTGCACTTGTTTTTTTGGGGTACTCTGCGCGTCTGCTGTTTCTTCAAGTGTTTGCTTATTACTGGGAAGGCTGTTTGATCACTTTTTAGTTTTTACCTGCACTTTATGCTCTCGAATTATCGTCTAGCGCTTGAGCTCGATCGCTCGAATCAACTCCTGCGTTATATTCACACCTTTTTCCACTGTAAGGAAATCATCGTAATGACTAAACTTCGAACGTAACTGGTCCAGGTCTTTACACTGTACTGTATTTTATTCGATCGAGATCCAGATCTCTCAGACTAAAATTCCAAACTCAAAGATCAAGATTCGAGCCGACCCGAGATAATGCACTTCATAGATCGCGGGACGGACCACCCCCTGATATCGTAAGGGTCCGTAGGGCTGATGACAAGGGTAGTAATTAGGGCTAAGCTAGCCTGGATATGTTCGGGAGACGGGAGGGGAGACTCCCGCGATCGAGCGGAAGGCCCGTTGGCCCGAGCAGTTAGTCAATAGCTTAATTTATCGCAACTTAATCTTATCGCGACAATCAACGTGCGTTGAAATCTGGAAGTTTCATTTATTTTGGGTGTTGGGCGCATTTTGGGGACGTTGGCGTTGGCTTTTTTATCTTTGCTTGTCATGTTGGTGATTGAGATTTGGCTGGCAGATGGGGTTGAAAATGCATAGATATCGCTATCTGCAGTGTAAGGGGTCAATGAGGTTATAATGTTGTGAAAAGTGACTCGAATTGACTTGTTTACTTGGAAATTATTGATAAAGTAGCTTTTCAATCCCTGACCTTGAAACGATTGCTACTGCAGAGATATGACGTTTACGCAAGAATAAGCAGGTCCAAAGGAAATGATGAGTTAGGATACCTTGAGAGAGAGGAACACAGAGGAATTTATCAGTATATTGACACCTGGAGCGAATTCTCCAGTCTGAGGTACGCATTTTCTCAACACATATCACATAGCAACATAAAAGCTGGGTCATAATGAAATTACAAAGGAGTATTAAAGTAACATGAGTTAGTATCGACAAGGTATTTTCTTGTGTTCACCAGTCTCGACTTTCTTTTCAATGAAACTTATGCTGACACTTAGCTGGGGGGTTTCTATGTTGATTGAAACACCTCAAGATGATTCTTCGTTGGGGCTTAATTGGAAGAACAAGTTACAGATTTAGGGATAATAATGGCTTTGAAAGTTGATGAATTGGTATGATATCATGTGGTCCACAAAAGAAGTAAACTTTGATCAACTTGAACAGGTATCAACATGAAGGTAGTAGTGTGAACATCAACATCAACAGTCATTTCGTATCAACATGAACGCAAAGCAACATGAACAAGGTCTTCTTTGGGACCGGTGCTTCTTCATTGCAAGACAGAAGGTTGAAGTCAAGTCAAGTGATGGATGGATGGTGTGGTTTTGGTTTTGATGTTTTGTTTTTGGTGTTTTGTTTTTGATGTTTTGGTTTTGATGTTTTGATCTTGACACTGTGATTCGGATATTTGGATTTGATGTTTCGATTTTTTCGTGTCATGCTTTTTGCTGTGTTGTACTTGGTGTTTCTTTTTGTGTTTTGTTGTTTTGGCTGGTGCTTCTTCACCACATGCCTGTTGTTGTAAACCCGTGGCTTGTGCCTCCACACCACAATGAAACAATGAACGAGTCAAGAAAGTCGATGCTGGCGGCGAGTTCAAGGGCCGCGTCCTCACTGAATTTGTCCTGACACGCAGCTGTTCCAGCTTCGTGATGCCTGTTCAGAGAGGGGAAGCAACTTGAAAACACAAGGGAATGGGGGGTGAGGGAGGTGACGAGTTCAACGAGTGTGTTGCAAGATGAGTGAAGCTTCAGAGGGGAGAGTGGCTGTTCAGCAGACTCAGTTGGCGGAGAAGCAAATTGTGGGGAGTCATCTGGAAGGAGGAGGAAGATGCACAGTCTGGAAAGTTAGCGAGGCACGGGGAATGAAAATTGTAAACAAACCTTGAACTCGTCGAAGCAAGTTGAGAAATTTTGTTGATCAGTGTGATCAGGTTGACGACAAGGGTATCAAGGAGGAAGAGGGACATGGTTTGATGTCAAATATGAATGAATTGATTGATACATGGTGCATGCATGATGAAGATTTGATTGAAGCATGATGAGAAATGAAGATGAGACTTGCAAGAGATGGAAGCAAGTTCAAAAAGGAGGAAGAAGAGTGACGTTGGAACTTGGAAGAGACAAAAGCAAGTTCGAAGTTCAAAGTGGAAGAAGGAAGTCAAAGTTGGAAGTCAGAACTTGGAAGACATGGAAGTTGAGGAAGGAAGAAAGAGGGCAGAAGGTGGAAAAGTTGAGGCTATTTATACCTTTGGGTGGAGACTCTGGGGTACCCCAGGATCACTCCCTCTCGCGTAAATCGGCCAATCAAACGAAGGCTCAGTCGCTCAGAATCAACTTTTATATTCAGAAACGACCAATCATGCGAAAGGTTACAGCAAGATCACGCATCCCAAACTGCCTGGACGAATTTCTTCCTCCATTTTGAACCTTCTTCCTTACACACACCTGGTCCCCACCATTTGGTTCCACCTTTGCTCGAGGTGATGCACATTTGTTATTAGATATCTCGGCCTCTTGCTTGAGTAGCTCAATCTATCACCATATTCCATGGCCCTTGTATTATGCTCCTTACCTGACTCTACACCACGTCTTTGCGTAACTCCCATTGCTTTTTATTCAATCCTTGCTTTTCCTGTTTCTATGTGTAGCTCGTAACGAGCAACTTCGTTTACATCCTTCTCTTGGAGACGTGATTGCCTTGTAGGTCTGGTCCTCGCCATGGTTGCCCATGTGTTCTTTGATATGAGTATGATGTTGCATAACGACACTTGATTCCATGTTCCTTCTCTTTCCCAGCGGATAAAATACAAAAAAGCTTCATTGTGAATGAACAGGCGCCACCTCCTCACTCCAGCCTCAGCAAAAAATTGAGTACTAATACACATAATACTCATAGTGAAACTCCTTCAAAATTTCCGTAAACTGACCCGCAGCAGAAATAATAGACAATACCTCATACTCAGACCTATCAGCCTCAACAAGAGCAGCCATCAAATACCACCGCGGGCGGTCGAATAGCGGACCCTGGTCCTCACGGGGAAGCACATCAAAAGACCTGCCAAGGGCATTCTCAATCTTGTCCCAACGCACCCTCCAAGCAGAATCAGTCATATCCATGGCACCTTGCCAAGCACGTTGATACCAAAGAAGGCAAATCTCATTGCAAGGCATCGGAAGATCAAACAAGCTGACCAGGTAATCCGTGAGAAGTCCCATTTCCCATCGAAAGCGTATTGTCGCCGCAAGCATCGGTGCCTGCTCTTTGCCTTCGTCGTGCTCGTAGTACGACCGTAGTTTGGCTCCGAGTGTCACGTTCCTGGCCAAAGTCCAGTCGTCAGGGCACGTTTGATGGAATATCCGCGCCGTTTCTTTGAGTGTGCCGTGAGCGAGGGCTTCTGTCATCTTGGAGACTATTTCTGGCTCGGGGCCGCTATCTGGGTGGGAGGCGGGTGTGCCCCAGCGTTGTTCGAAGTCTTCCAGTGAGACTTCGATCTCGTCTAGGAATAGTTTTGGTGGTTCTCTTTCGTTGGGTTGGCGGGCGCGGCTTCCCTCGATGAGATGCCGGTAGAGCCAGCGAATGGGCGTAGTATCCATAACAATACTTATTGCTTCGTTAGCTGGAATTTGAGCTACTAGAGACGTCCACATTGCCAAATGGAATGACTGGTATAATAATAACTTCAGGTGTTTCGTGCTCGTTCCGGGCTTGTTCGCTTCGTTCCGGTGTCTCTTTAGGAAAGCTGATGGGATTTAGCGAGGACAGGAAACAGTATTGACGCGAAATGTATCTCTGACTTATGATCTGGATGATCTACTTACATCCTGATCGAAATGACATCAGGTCGAGGTTGGTTTGCGGCTGACGAGTATAGAGCCCTCGGACTCCATATCTACTCGCTATGATTGGACAGCTCGTATAAGGTCCCACTCTCCCGCCCACTTAGTGTGAAGCGGTAAAGAGAACAAAGAAAGTCGATCGATCAACTCTCCCGACTTCCTTTTTTTCTTTGACCTTCTTGTTATCATTTTCAAACTGGTCTCAGCTTATACTTTTCAATTGTTTCAGTCAACAGTGGTAAATGACATGGCGCCGAAGCAGAACTTCCGTGTGGTCATTGTCGGTGGATCAATCGCCGGCTTAACCCTTTCCCACTGTTTAGCACGTCACAACATCGACTTTGTTTTGTTGGAAGCGCGCGAGAAAATCGCTCCACAAGAAGGCGCCTCGATCAGTATCTTTCCGACTGCTTGTTTGTCGCTGGACCAGCTGGGTATTTTAGATGATATTCTGGAACAAGTGGAGCCGTTGAAGCCCTTGTACAACTGGGACCCGAACGGGAAGCTCCTTGCGTATACTGAAGTACCGGCTATATCCCAGAAGAGGTAGTACCCTTTTTCTTTATTGAAATCTGAACGTCACTAATTATGTTCTTCTCAGACATGCATACCCGGGAGCTTTCTTGGCGCGCCAAAGTATTCTTGAGATATTGTATAAGCATCTTGGAAAACGACAAGACGCGGTTCTGACCGGGAAGAAGGTTATTAGTGTCGAGCATTTTGACACTCATGTTGTTGTTCATTGCGCTGATGGATCTTCCTTCGATGGAGATCTGGTGGTTGGTGCAGATGGTGTGAGAAGCATTGTCCGGCAGTTGATGTGGAGTCATATGGGATCCCGTGGGCTCCAAGCAGAAGCTCAAGAGGAGCGTGATCGTATGTGGTAAACCCATTTGATCCAACCTCAAGCTAACAATGAGCTAGGTTTGACGTGCGAGTACGATTGTGTGTTTGGAATATCCTCACCAACCCCTGGAGTCTCAACACCGGAGATCCACCGAACATATGCCCAGGGGTGGTCAATGATCGTGGTCGCTGGAAAGGACAAGGCCTACTGGTTCGTCTTTACCAGACTAGACCGCAAGTACAAAGGCCATGAGATTCCAAGATTCAACCCCGACGAGATTGACAAACATCTCGCTCCTTACATGAACAGCCCAGTCACGAATACTGTTCCCTTCTCTGAAGTGTACAACAGGAGAGAGGTTTGCAACTGGTTAGCCTTGGAGGAGGTACTCTACAAGAACTGGTGTATAGACCGATTTGCCATCATCGGAGATGCGGCTCACAAGGTACGTTGAAGAACATTTTTCCAGCAAATTAAGATCTATCAGATTTATTAACATGGAAAACAGATGGCCCCAAATTCAGGCCATGGCGGAAACACAGCTGTGGAAACATCAGTCTCCCTATCCAACAGTATAGCATCAATGCTCGAAAAGCATCCACAACTCCAAACAAAAGACATCAACAACTCCCTCAAGAATTGGCAAGAAGCCCGAAAACCCCGGGTCACACAGATTTGGCAAACAGCAGCTGAGGTAGTCCGCCTTGAGACTTTAACCAGCCTCAAGCACAGAATCATCCAACACTTCCTTCCAACCCTGATCGCACTGGTGCAAAACAAAGGATCTGCATATGCTGTTGCAGCAGAGAGGATTGACTGTCTTCCTCTACCACCAAGATCGTTCACAGGCACAATGCCATACAAATGCCAGGAGAACCTAGGACAAGTCATTCAGGAGAAGTTCTGGAAGCGAGTATTATGGGGTCTTCCACTATTCGGCCTGATGTGTATCGGAGCCTGTACAGTTGGGGCTACGATACTCAACATCAGGCCACATGCAGAAGCGCTATTAGAGCATGGATTTTGGAATGCTAGCACAGGAGAAATTTTCAGCATCCACAAGCCGATTTACAAGCTTGGGATTCTGGATGATATCTTCCAACCTATCATCTTGTGTTTCCTTCCGTCTATTACAAGAACGGACCCGCAATCATGGACGCAGATGTTCAGTTTCATCCCGGAATTCGGCGCTGTATATGGTATCTGGCTACTGGAAGGGTATCGCAAAGTAAATACCTGGCCTGCAGTACTATTGTAAGTGGCTTTGAAAGGGAACGCACTTTAAGAACCTCATGAATTTTCTCAAATACTAACATCTGACAGTCCAATCATCATGGGTCAAGGAGCCCAACTCCTCTCAGTCGCTGCGTTCGGACCGCTATACTACTTCCTCC
Source organism: Penicillium sp. S1602 (assembly GCA_023626355.1). NCBI lineage: Eukaryota > Fungi > Ascomycota > Eurotiomycetes > Eurotiales > Aspergillaceae > Penicillium > Penicillium sp. S1602. The sequence goes on along the minus strand of JAMAGW010000048.1, from coordinate 47,411 downwards.
AATACCTCCAAGTCTCACTATACACTACAGCTCCCATCAATAATCGTGAGATAGACCCGACATGCACATATACACTCCTCGCAGCTCTAGCAGCAGCCCACTACATCCCCTCATACGCCAGCTTCCTCGTCCCAGACCTCCAAGATAGACAATTATGGAACGCAGCATGGCAAATCTTCCCTCTAACAGTCCCCCTCCTCCAGCTCCCGTTATCACTGTTCCTGGGATCCAAGCTTAATCCAGACGCAGCATCCGTTGCAGCCCGCGCGGAAAACAGGAAGAAAAGCCTAGTCGCTATCCGGGTGGCGTATTGCGCGTTAGCTGTGATTTCGGCTTTGGGATTCGTGTACGCACGCGCGAATGCACCGGTGGAGTCTTCGATGCTAGATATCTTTTGGCCGGGTGTGCGGGGATATGCGTTGCCGGGTGATGCTTCGTTTGAGGAGGGGATTGCGAGGTTCATGCAGTATGATCAGGTTAGTTCGATGGCTGCGGGATTCGTCTGGCTTGGTTTGCGACTACGGGAGCTGAAAAGGTCTGGTGTTGAGTTTTCTTGGCTGGGGGTAGTTGGTGGGTTAGTAGGGATTACTTGTGTGTTTGGGCCTGGAACTGCGTTCTTGCTTGGATGGGGTTTGAAAGAGGAGCTGCTTCATAAACTTGGAGCTTGATGATAATCAGGGATTGGGGAGGTGGTCAAGAGATTTGAATCTTAGAGGTACTTTCATTCTGAACAGATGGCTGAAACTAAATAATGTGAATGTATTGAAAAGCTAGCTACATGTAGTCGATGTAGTTAACCTTGTGCCTGATCTGATGGAAGAGCAGGACTGGACCACGCCGATAGTCGAGTAACATATGCGCAGTAATTATGAATTACACCCCGATTAGAGTCCGATCAATAGGCAAGGTCGTTACAGGAAAGAAGACACGCGTAAAGTAAAATCGAATGCAAAAAAAAAAACTGAGGGATATGAGGTTTTGGAGGGTTGAAAATAAGACGAAATCAAAGGGGACATAGATTGGTATGCTACCATGGGGATGAATGAATGAATGAGCCTACTAAAGTAGGTGAGGGAAATGTAGCGTTAGATGCAGGGAGCATGTGTGTGATGAGACGAAATAGACGAAATGCAGTAAGTGCTTTTGCAGGCTGGAACGCATAGATGGGGAATCGATGAGCGAGGGACTTGGGTGAGTTGTTGATTCAATCGGACAAAAGGATGAAGAACGTAAAAAATCAGGCGCTGGGGATAGCATCGAGCACGCGGGCCATCTTCTTTGCTCGCGCGGGGTCGTCGACAATGAGGCCACGCGATTTCATAATCTGATAGATAGTGTCGACGACCTTGTTGAATGAGGACGCAGCACCACGCTCCTGCTTGAATTTGACAAGACTCAAGTTGGCCTGGCGGCCGTGCTCCAAGACAGTGTAGAACTCAGCAGTGAACTCAACTTCACGTAGTCGGAGAACTAATATCAATTAGCATACTGAAGAGAAAACGAAGGATAAAAACTTACAGTTAACCTCGCCCACACGACCGTGGACAGTGCTGTTGGCCTTGTCCATACGAACATCCTCCATTCCATAGTCCTCCCAGTCCACTAGGAGATGGTGGACTACCTTTCGGCCCTTGACCTTGCTGGTATTCAGGGCAATAACCCGAGTCGCAGGTTTGAGTTGGAAAACGCGAGCAAACCAATTGTGGGTTGCGATCGAACGTCGCTTAGTTTGGAACGGATTTTGCGGATCATCGGTCTCGAAGGAACTATCCGTCTCAATATGGCCGTTGCAAAGTACATCTGACTGACGGCGATCCTTGGGGTGGGGGTTGTCTTCAAACAATCTCAGTGATATTCCAGTGCAGCTGTGGGGATTCAACCTACCAATCCCTGGCTGGGGAGTCTTGCTTGACTTCTTCGACACCAGCTTCTTCAAGGCACCTCCAAATCGCTCCATTGACGTCTTGCGGGTTGGAATGCGCTCCCCCTCAGGCCGGGTGGGAGACTCTGGCTCTTGCGGGGGATTAACAATGACTGTTCCATTACTGGGGATGATTGGCGGTGTGTCTTTCGGTGGGAGAGTAGGCAATGTGTCGGAGTTTTGAGAGCGGGACCTAAACCATGACCACTTCTTGTTTTCTGTACCTTTCTCGTCTTTCTTGGGGGATCCTGGAACCTCGCTGATAGGGTCAAGACCGCCAGGGTTACGGCTCTGTCGTGATGCAGCGGAGAAGGCTCGCATGGGATCCGTGGTGTAAGTATATGGCTCCATGGGCTGGTTCTTTTTGCGGATCATCAATGGCTTAACTTCCTGCATTGAACCAAGCGAGCTCTGTGGAACCATTCGGATAGTGGCTTTGCCATCGCTGCGGCGAGTCGTTGTATGGCGCAACTTGGGCCTCCGCTTAGGGCTCACTTCATCTGGACTACCACAAATTGGGCTTGCGAATTCCTCACGAATCGCCGGCAAATGAAGCTCACTGGTAGGAGGAGTAGATGCGGCGAATGGATCAACGAATCGATGTTCGTTTACTCCGACTCCTTTGCCAATTTTTTGGGACTGTTCTTCTTCGATCAGTCGATCTAGGTGACCGATTACACCAGAAAGATAGCCTGGAATATTGTCGGTGCGACCCGAGCTGTGTTCAACGAGCTTCTGTCGAGTCTCGGTCAGCTGCTGAATGCCATAAGATCGACTTGAATCCCTCGGTGGATGATAGCTGATCCTCTTTGAAGATGGATCAACGCGCCCCGGGCTCGCCATGGAGACAGGCGTCGTGGGGGTTTCGTAACCCATCTCCGTGTTGGTACTAGCAGTGCGGATGGTTGTCACAGAGCTACCATTGAAGGCTTCTTCACAGATCTGGCTCAGCTCATGGGACACTTTACGAGCGTCCTCTTTCCATACGAAGTCTGGATGGCGGAACCTTCTGGGTGGATCCAAGTTTTTGACTTTGTTTCCACTTCGGACAACTGTGGGTTGGGCAGGGAGCGGTGGACTGCTGGGGATATCGGGAACGGATAGGCTATCTGCGATCATCTGCAAGCTCGCAGCGCTAGGAGACCTCTTCAATTCACCCTGCTGAGTGAGTGTAGTCTTTCTTCGCTTTGGCTTAGCCGATCCCTGTGAGCGATTGCGCGTGTGGCGGAACGACACATTCCGGCGATAGCTTGTTGAGTGAGTAGACAGACCGCGCAGACGAGAGCTTGAATGAGGCATTTTCGAGGACTGCAAAGACTTCATCGAGTTGGGTTTATGTTTCCGTTTTTGCAGAACAGTGAATGTTGAGTCGGATACTACATTTTCATCCTCTGGCTCATCCACCTCCATAATGGAAGGCGGGGGCTTTTCGACTGGCGAAACTTCACCACGCTCAGGGATCTCCGGGACGGCATGGTGGACTGTAATTTGTGCGAACTTGGCTTCGACGGCCGTTCCTTGAGCTTTGGGCGACCTAAAGGGATCGTAACTTTGCACGCTCGCCGGCGACTTCGGTTCCTGTGTATTACCTAGCCGACGATGTAGATGTTTGACTGCAGGAGAGCGTCGTTTGGAATTTGCTCCTCCGGTTTCCGTCCGACCACGTTGAGCCCTTTCACTGATTCTCGAAATATGATGGTAGTCACTGGCAGAATACTCCAACGGCTGTCCCTGGTAGTTCTCTAGTTGTTCATCCCGAAACTTGACAAGAGAGTTGTAGAACATTCTCTCGTGTGTGGGCCTTTTGTCATGTCAGCAAACTATATCAGACGATAACGTATTTCAAACTTACTCAAGCGACATCACTCTCTGTATCAAGCCTTCGGGCTTGACGTCGTGCCACAAAGTCTGCAAGTTTCGAAGAATGTCCATGTCAATCTCGCTGCGGCTAGTCACCGGGTCACCACAGTCCTTAATGGACAACGGTGGAGGCGGCCCGATGTAGTAGTCGGCCATGGCATTGTGCAACTTTTCATACTTGGTCAAGAGGGGATGGGCCCAAATCTCCGGCATTGAGATACGGTCCTCCGGTCGCTTTTGCAGAATCCTAGTGATCAGATTGGCCGCCTCACAACTCAGTTCCTGAGGTATCATGTATTCTCCCTTCTTCACAAGCCGCAGTGTGTTGGGCAAGTCACCGCCGTCGAATGGCAGGTATCCAGTCAAAAGAGCATACAAAATAATACCACAGCTCCACATATCCGCTCTGTCGCCACGATACTTCCGACCGTAAATGATCTCTGGGGCTGCATAATGAGGACTTCCGCAGGAAGTGTTGAGCCAATGACCTGCAGGCTGGAGCGCAGCCATGCCAAAATCTGCCAGCTTGACGTTATGCTTACCATCGAGCAATATATTCTCCGGCTTCAGATCTCGGTGGCAAATGTTGAATCTATGACAGTATCCTAGTCCAGCGATGATCTGGCGGAACAATCGAACAGCTTCTTCTTCCGGAAGTGGTCCGTTTTGAGAGACATAGTCGAACAGCTCGCCTCCTTCCACATATTCCAGGACAAGGTACCTATACAATGTCAACCATGATCTTTAGTACGGGACCTGAAGGAAACATACAGTTCTCCACGATTCTCCCAGACATCATACAAACTGATGACGTTGGAGTGTTCAATCAGCTTCATTATCACAACCTCACGTTCAATCCCACAAGGCATCTGTCTGGTATTCGAAAATCCTGCGAAATTGCTAGAATTCCGATCCATCGCTGCAATACTTTCGCTCTGCACCATGGCAGCGGACTTCTTCGATACGATCTTGATAGCCGCGGTCTGTCCAGTAACCGCGTGTTTGGCCAGTCGGACCCGACCAGTCGCACCTTTACCCAAGGTCCTGCCCAACTGCCATGGACCAACATGTGTCTTTCTTTTTCGCTTGCCTGACAAGATGGAAGCTGCAGAGACAACCGAGTCCCGTGCTGATTCTGTTTGCCAATCGGCAGCAACTGATAACCGCTGATTTTCTTTGTCGCCGGGCGTTGGGCTCATGACTACCGACATGCGATCGGGGGTCTTGAGCTGGTCAAGTTCCTCCACTTTGACGCGAGGGGTTTCCACTTTTGGTGATTTGCTGTGATTGATTCTGCTCGAGGCATCCATGAATGGCTGACGCCTCCGAAGAGGGTCATCCAAGTCCAACATTGTTTGATCCATGTTGGCAATGAGGGGTTTACTCGTATTCACAGTGGCGGCATAAATGTTTGTTCTGAAAATGGTGCGTAAGTTAGTTGGAACTAAAATCCCAGTTAGTCATTGTTGGTTCGAATCGTGGTTTGCAGTTGCTCACATTAGGTCGAAGTAAAGGCAAAAGGGGTTCACACTCACGGAGAGTGTTTGTTGAAGAGATTGGGATTAACGATCGGCTAGAGCAGTCTCTGGAAAAACAAAGAGTGACAGGTGGTTAATCAGAGTAACATGGCGGGGTCGAAGGATAGAACGAGAGGCGGGAGCTGTATACCCGGTTCAACGAAGGTGGTCAACACGAGGAAGAGGAGGTCGTGAGATAGTGGCTCTGGGGGACAAGATCAAAATAGGAGTGGGAGGGAACGGTTGTGTGGCATGCCTCAGCACCACCGTTGTGGAATGAGCGAAGAGATGAGATTCCAGCTCATCATCATTTATCTGGAATGCACTTCCACCGTCCACTTTAACTATACTTCTACTTCCAATTTTCTCTAGAACGGACTGGACACTTCTCACTAATATCTTCTTGCTTCTTCATCCTTTGGGATTACTTCTAGTGATTATTAGGAGTCTTCATGTTTCAAACTTCTGTCCGGGGTAATTATTTGTTCACTGTGCCAGTACTAACACGGCGTATACTCCCCGGGGTGAGACACTTGAAACAACCTTTCCGACTGATCGTCAGTGTTGTTATGGGAGATAGACGGCAAGCAAAATATCAGATGTTCCTCAGAGAGAGGAAATCCCGAACATTCCATGGACGGTAGGGGGAGAACAATGGGGTTAATCGTGGCCAGGGGTTCACACATTTCACCCTCGACCCGTCGGGCATTCCACTCCCTACAGTCCGTAACAAATCTAAATCTAAGTCGAAGTGAAATCCTGTTTTTCCGAAGTCAAAGGCCATCAATTGATTTGAAGAGTCATTGGATAATTAATTCTAGATTTTGACAGCTTGGTACAGGCTCCACTTATCCGTAGACTCCAGGGCTCCGCCAAATGCACCCCACCATACCGAACTTCGTATGCTTCAAATGTTGTACAACCCATAATTTAATTAATAGTGAATTTTTGCTTTACATGGTCCGACTTGGATTGGAAGATCTTGTAATATGAATCAGTTGCATGTGTGACTATAGACTGGCTAGGTATGAATTGGAACGAAATGTGAAGTTTGACGGATTGGATTCTGCGGCCCGGGGTGTCAATATATATGTTCCGCGACAACATCTACGTATCTTCAAGCCCACATATCCATATACCAAAGGTTTCCGTCATATATTCGAGGGATGTATTAAAATTCACAGGCTGTGCAACATCAGATGATTTTCAAGATTACAAGTTTTGAAGGCATTGAATGCAGCGCTGTTACTCTTACAAACCAAACAATCTTATTGGGATCCTTCAAGTTGGGGGCCAAATAGACTATCGCTGAATCGTAACTAGCGCTGACGATGTTACCACACGATAATTGGCTGCGGTGCTTGAAACCTCCGCAAAAGCCCATATTCAAAGCCCGAAATTCCACATGGAATTTGCTGTCGTCCGCAGACTATTCCGTGACTCCGTTATGTTATCTTCGGCAGAGAGTTCAGCCCAGGTGGCACCAGAATTAGAGTATAAAACCTTCCCGCGATACTTTCTACGGTCGCTTAGACTCAAATTTCCCTTCAACATCCCGCAACTTGCACTTCACAATCCCTAACAATGGCGGACATTAAACCTCCCTTCACCAAAGAGACCGCCCACAAAAAGGTCAAGGCAGCTCAGAATATGTGGAACACCCAGTAAGTCCACCCTGATCTCTTGACACATGGCCGCAGAAAGGGCGATAAATATCCCCATCCCTTGCATTCCACCCGCCGCAATGTTTGTCTGTGCGAAGACCCTGCGCACATGCAGCCATGCCCTGTTCAGCGTAGCACATAATCTGATTTCCAATTGATTTCACCAATGCTTTGCAGGCTGCGTTGGCTGTGCAGTTACCCGTGAATGACGTAGTTGACCATGCGACAGGGATCCCCCGCGCGTTGCCCTGGCATACACCCCAGATTGCATCTGGCGGAATCGAACATCATTTTTGTCGGGCACTGAGGATATTGTCGAGTTTCTGACAGCCAAGTGGAAACGAGAGCACAATTATCGGTTGCGTAAGGAGCTTTTCGCCTTTAACGATGATCGAATTGCTGTTCAGTTCTGGTATGAATATCAGGATGCGGATGATGGGATGCGCTGGAAGAGATGTTATGGGTTAGAGGATTGGACTTTTGATTGGGAGACTGGAAAGATGCGTAAGCGTATGATGAGTGGGAATGATCTGCTTCTTGGGCCCGATGGGAATGGTGAAGGGCGATGGTTCGTGGAAGGGGTCGATGTGAACGAAGTCCCGATTAGCGAACAGCACTGGTGAATTGAATTTTTTAAACAACTAGTGTTTTCGAGCTTATAGTAAAAGAAAAGCTTTCTGTCTATCTTCCAGGCTGTGAAACCTCCACCCCTGGTCGGGTCATTTGTATTACTCTCGTAACGAGGCTCGTTTAATGGTAGCTCGATACTACAACCTAGATCGAGATACACATGCGATTTTGATCTTTCCAAATCTGCTTATTTGACCCCCAGGCTGCTATTAAACACTGCCATGTAGTATGTACCTGTGCATTGTAAGGTTACCTTAAGGCTCAGGTTCCCGACCCACTGTCCATATATATATATCAAAATAGACTTAGAAATCGGACATGAGGTTGGAACGCAAAAAATCCATTTTCTAGGCTCCAGGAAAAACTCGACAATCAGCTTCGGTGCGGTTTCCAACAACGTCTCAGCCCCCGCCTGGGCATTTCCACTAATATTGGCGCTAAGCTCTCGTATTTGGGCTGAGAAGTGGAGATTAGAAAAAGTGGGTTGCTTTTTGGGACGGCCCGCCTGCTAGCGTGATAACGGACTTACCGCTACTTTATCACATTAAGACCACGGCTGACTACTAATATACACGCACTGTTCGTGTTGCATACACAGCTAAGCCTGTATTTGCCTAGCTCATGAGGCTGCATACACAACACGAGATTCTGACGGACATGGCTTCTGCAAGGCATTCCCCACGATTGTCAGCATTCGGGATTTCCAACCTTGGAAGGCTTGAGGCTAGAGGATTCCATCGAGTGGATATTCCTATTACCAAACTTATTGTGCTATCACCTGGCACACCATGTTGAAGGCCATCAGTAAACCATGGAGTAGGTTTATTTCACGCGGACTGGAAAGTCAATATTTGCTGACACGACACAACGCAAATAGCTCGTTTTGTTCCTATGATCGGGTACCATCATATTCTCATGATGATTTCGATGAGCGCAATCATTCTGCTATGTAAGGGAGACTAAAAGCCTTGAGATCCGAGTTTCGCGTTCCTGAACTCACTGCTTAAAGCGATTTTACTTGCTGGGTGCACAACCTCTGACAACCTCGGCAATGTCTACTTATTATCGTTGCGATATACAAACAATTCTGAGGCGGTAACAAAACCGGCGCAAGTGAGCACGATGATTCAATCAGCTGTTTACAATATTTCGCAGACAGGTTCTGGTTCGACATTTGAGGTGCGTGCGGGGTATATGGGGCTCTGCATATCGCAGGGTGACGAGGGGCGCGTCTGTTCCAGTAACGCCAAAACCCTGGCGAATATTGTCAAAGCCGAGAGGACAAGCAGTACCACTGGTAACCTGACGACTGATACTTCGCCCGATCCGCTTAATTTAATAATGATCGCCGAGGAGTTTAGGACGAAGATAGTGTTTGTTGGCCTATTGTGAGATTCCACGGTTTATTTATTGCACTGGAATGCAAAGATCCTAACATATTTGCACAGATATATTGCTATCATCCTTGCTTTTGCATGTTTCATACTGCTGTCGACATTCCCCGGATGGCACTCGGAGACATCCGCGGGTGGGTCAGATGTGGAAGTAAAGCCGTTCCCTTCTCGAGCTGTCTCCCAGGTCGCTTTGTATCTGATAAGCTTCTCGCTTGGGCTCGTTTTTATCTCGGTACTTTGGCAACATATAAATAGCAGCTCGACGGCATCAATGACCGAGACCCTTACCTATGGTGCCGTTTCGGGACATGTTGGAACGGCCGCGATGGTACTGGGATGGTTTGCAGTCGGGCTTATTGGCGTCACCACTATTGGACTGCTCATTATGATCATGAGTATCTCTCTACTTAGAAGGATTACCGATCGAAGCGATGTGACCTACTCTGGGTATATCAATTCTGATGAAGATTGATATTTGGAACCATGAATTGTTAGTTCGACACATCAGCCACACCTAGCGTCATGCAGTGATTGCAATTCAGAATAAATTGTAATACCGAGGTCCCCTGTCACCTGAATGATAGCTTTACAAATGATCTTCACTATGATTGCACCTGTTCCTCCCAGGCCTGCTTGCGAATGCTTACATATCATGTTGCAATTTTTGGGCCCCCACACCCATAAAGCATAGCCAGAGGCTCATTGGTCTGGTCAGATTGTCGATTGACACGTTATCGTGCATTTTGACTTGAATCAAGCGAGTTACATGTTGATACCCGAGAAATCAGGCAGCAAATCACCCGAATTTTATCTACTACACTAGTCCAGATGTGGGCTAGCGAGGTATTCAGCTGTATTGTTCGATGATACATGTAGACCTCCCCTCACGATTGACGTGGTCACCCCTAGTCCAATTTCGGCAATGCTGACATACACGGCCCAACCCTGCGGCTGGGGACCCTCACGATTATTGTTTTTGAAACCAAACATTCAACAATTCAAGAACGACCCCTCTAATCCGGATGGCGGGAGGTCAACCTTCCGATCGACTCCTGGAATGGCTGAATCAACCAGATAACTTAGAGCCTCCCATCGAACAGCGCCAAGAGGACCTAGATGAGCAGCCCCGCGAAGCGCAAGAAGATCCACCCGTGATTGAGGAGCGACGAGATTATGATAATAATCTACAGGAGGCAGGAGATGTTGTGGATGGTATCGATCATAATGGTCCACTTGAACCAGACGTGGCCCCAGAAGCAATACCCCTGCCCGATTCTGGCTTTGTATCTATAGTCAGCCATAATTTCCAAGACAGGCACGAAGATGCACGTTCTAGGGACGACGCAACGTCTCAAAATTCATTGGGGATACCTCCAGAGGTGCAGCCAGAACCTCCGATGCCTGACCCTGAAGCGCTACAGCCCGAATCCCCAAAAGAAATACCCGAAGTGGTGGCCCCATCGGGATTTTGGGGAACGAGGCGGGCTGAGAATCGACGGAAGAAAGCACCAGGCCGGCTTACCTATGGAAACATCCTTGATAATGCAGCCAAAGTGCTGGACCATATCAAAGACGGTAGTGTTCGTCGCCCCTCCAGGCACAGTAGGACGTCAATAACGTTTTACGATTATACCGAAGACAAAATATCCGAGCCAAGACATATCTTTACCGATAATAACATCCCGGTAATGGGACACGCGAACTCAAGTGTCAAGCAGCGACTTATTCTCGTTGAAGATCTCTCCAAACCAACCATAGATGCTCTTGGGATTACCTTCAGCATCAACCCGGAGTTCTTCGAGGAACACTTGTTAGACTCGAACTATGCGGGCTCAAGGCACAATGAGCCACCAGCTCGAACGTGGAAGACGGCGACATTCCCGAAGTCCCATATCTCCTTCAAGTGGATTCGACCTGTTTATCGACAGCCCACGTATTTTTCGCATCGAGATCTGGGTGATCTCCTTGAAGGGTCAACTGAGCATTTTACTCGCCACGGCAATGTCACTACAAAAGTGATGACGAATATCTTCCGCATGGAGTGGGGCCTGTGGACGGACCCAACCAAAACAGTGAGGATGGAGCGGGAATGTGGATTGGAAGAGAAGGTATCGATTTGGAAAGGTGAACTTCGAGGCCGAGGTACCGAGATTGGTAAGACATGAACGGTCATTCAGTGATCATACCATATTAACAATTCGCTAGTGATTGTGCTTCTTGATCCTTTACCCGCGATAGGCGAGCGCCATCGAGATTGGAGGTCGAAGGAACCAAAGGAGAGAAAGAACTGGGCAATGGAACTCCTGCATGGAGATGTGGTATCAGAAAGATCGGTCCCAGAGAGCGACTTGATTGAAGAAGGACTTGGGGGGTTGTTTCTGGCTGTACCCCGGCGTGTACGAGATGGTCGTCCTATTTCCAGAATTTGGGCTGATATGATCGTGCGACGGTGGAGAAAGCGGCCTGAAGCCACCAACCGGTCCGAAGAGGATGAAGAAGAATCAGAAGGAGTGCGGAAGGTTATCGTCAAACAGATGGCGCCCCGAAAGTCTTTGGATGTTGATCTGAATCAAATATTTCGCTCAACGCGCCCAACAAGGGATTTTGGTACTAAACTTAGTGCGACGAAGTCAACTCAATATGGCATCCGGGAGGCGCTTGATATACGTGGCGCCCCAGTCGGTCTCCTTGGACCCCTGCTTGATATCATTCGACGAGATACTTCCACTCTCCTCCAACATCTACGACAGATTCTGGACGAGATAGAGGTCGACATTCTCGACGACACAAAGATGGAAGACCGGTTGCCTTTATGGCGCCAGATCATTCACCGGGCACAAAGAGAACTGCCGGAGCTGAAGAATTCTTTGGATCCGCTTTACAAGTTCGGTCTCACAGTCACGCCTCAGGCTGTATCCACAGGGCCACAAAGTGAGCTAGCCAACATCATCCAAAATTATCAACAGCTCCCGCATGATATCGACCAAATGATTGAGCGAATACGAGCCACTTCCGCCTCACTGACCTCAAATATGGGTCTCTTGGAAAGTCGCCGCTCGATCGATGAAGCCCACGCCGTGACGAGACTTACCGAGCTCGCGTTCATTTTCATCCCTCTCTCCTTCTCCACGTCTGTCTTTGGTATGCAGATTGAGCCCTTCGCTAACCCTGTTCCCATATGGAACTTCTTCGTCGTGGCAATCTCCGTGACCGCGTTTTCATATCTGATGAGGATGACCATGCGAAGCCAGTGGCTTACCCGTCTCAAAGCCGAAGTAAAGTACGACGTCCGGAAATACGCAGAAAAGCACGGCCAACCCGTGCAATCTCGGTCACTACCCATGCTCCTCATTCTGCAATGGCTGGGAAACAGGTTAGGTCTCAGCATTATCAATATGGTAAAATGGACATTCAAACAGTGTGTTTGGGTTGGAAAGGGAACCTGGCATTTATTCGGCTTCGTCATCCTATTCGTTTTGTTGATTGGTGCCGTTTCGGGAATACCGATTGCCGTGATTTGTACTCGCGATCTTGAATCCGGTATCAAGATACCCATCATTTTGTCTATTCTTGGAATTGCCTTCTGCACTGCGGGTATTCCGTTTTCGCACAGCTATGACTCAGAAGCTCGCGATGTCTTGCCGAAACTCTTGGTTTCGGGTGTTAAGAACATGCCTCGTTGGCTTCTGATTACACTTCTTGTACTTGGTGCGATGGGGGTCTTGATTGGAGTGCCATTAGCGTTGATCTGGACCCGCTCACTCGCCACTGGCATTAAAGGCGGCCTCAGCGCTGGGGTTATCATTATGGCGGTTCTTACGATGGCTGCATTTGGTACTTTGAGAGCATTTGGTAATCGGTGGTCTCCAAGAGAGCGGGTAATTCGGAGCAGCCAGGTAAATATGATGCTTATCTAATGTTGTTTGTGAGGTGTGCACCTATCCATATGTTCAGCTATCACACTCCGCTAGAGAGGAAGCAATTTGCCGCTGTACCAGATCAGGTATAGTAGGGTTGTGTTCTAAGAACAATCGAACACCTTGTACCAAGTTCATGGCTTGTCTACATTTCCTGTAGAGTAATGGTAATAAGATGCTGAATTGCTGAATTGCTCTTTTTTTCTCATTATTATCTCCCAAGTTCCAAGGTTATTGGGGCAGTGCACCCTCAGAACAGATTTGAACTACTGCGCGCTTCTTCCGAGCAGCAATCCTGACCCAACGTGGAATTTATTGTCTTGTGTAGAATGAGCGCACAATGAATAGGTAGTTGACTATGTAATTCGGTGGGTAGAGATAATCAAGATTGCTGCATTTGAAGACTGTACTCCGTTATCGCGCCAGGCTGCATTCCTTGGATTTCCATTCGCTTCTTTTTTCCCTTTTGCCGACCGACCACATTCCAGAGGACAGCGTCTATTTCAATACTAAGATAGTTATCATTTGCGTTCATGCATGATGCTGGTTACTAGGGTGTGGCGGGCATCGGGAAGCGGGCCCGGTGGGAAGAGAACCTTATCAAAACAAGGCAAACATCCCGGGAGGCCTCCCGGTCGCCAATTGTCCAGAAGATCCTTGAGTACGAGCCAGATCTCCCAAAGAAACTTGTCTGAGAGCCACATCTGGGGTAGATATGACACAAAGATGAGTTTGTTCCCCCGCTCACCAGGAATATAAACACAAGGTCGAATATGGGAGCTATCGAAGTGTATTGCTAGTTTGCCATCAGTATTAGCAAGACCATCCTAAATAGCCTCCACTAATTTAATACAGAAAAGATCAGCGTGTCTGCAAAACAAACGTCTCTCATGACTTCATTTCTCACCAATTCATAAGGTTATAAATCAATCTTATCAAGTACATGGTGGTGGCGCCGCGTTATCTTACCGAATCAAGATAAGCTCCACCTCCGAATCCCCCGCATTTTCAGGATGACTGATATCACACCTGACGTCCGATAGACGGCATTACATCCGGCCATTGTTATTAACTATTCTGATGGCAGGTAACACAGCTCGGATCACGAAGAGATCGCTGAATGCGTATGAACAACCCTCTAGCCTCCGAGCTTCCTGACTGATCCAACGCAGGTGCACCCGATGCCGCAGACAAAAGATCAAATGCTCGGGGTCACAACCGTGCGATAGTTGCAACAAACGCAAGCTCACATGTATCTTTGATGATCGGGACCAGAAGATCCTTGTCACTAAAGGGTATGAATCGAAAGCTCCTGCAGAAATCGGCACATATTCTAACGCTCTGGCAGTTATCTCGATGAGCTACAGCAAAAATTGGCCAGGTTGCAGCGAGATGAAAATAACGAGCCTATCCCTCTTAGTCCAGAATATGGGGATGAGATACAACCTGGTTGGTTTCTTTGTTCTTTGTCACAACTACTGCTAAATCTTGACAGGGTTGAAAGATCACAATGACGCACCGGGCATTACCCAGTCGTCGCCGAATGAGAAAGAAGATGTCCAATCCAACCAAGATATTCAGGAGGAGCTTGAAGATCCAGCATCGGGATTGACGAATCCATTGTCTACAGGGCCGCCGGCCTTTATGTCAGCCGAGAACGGGCGAACATGTGTGCCAAGCCCCTCATTGTGAAAGAACACTTGTCTAATTATACTGCAGTTTATCTCGGAACATCCTCCAATTGGTCATTCACACGCCGGGTGTTGAGTCTAACACACGAGTTCATATACCAGGAAGCTCTCCCAACTGGGGCATTGGCGTTCGACGGTGCGACTTATGACCTAGACTGGGATGGGCTCCGAACGCCTCAGAGGCCCGATGTTCCCACCGTACCAACCTTTGATCATGCTATGTATCTCATCAATACCGTGAAGTTTCGCTGTGGCCAGCTATATCATCTCTTTGATGAAGCAGAATTCATGGGTGGCCTACACGATTTCTATTCGCGATCAAAGCCAAATGCGACATCCAGCTTATGGTATATCCATTTCCTTCTCATGCTCGCCTTTGGAAAGGGGTTCGTCCAGCACAAGCTACAAGGGAATAAGCCTCCCGGTGCCGAATTCTTTGTGAAGGCTCTACAACTATTACCTGATATCAGTGTGTTGCACCAAGAGCCCATCGAGTCGACAGAGATTATGTGTTGCATCGCACTCTACTTGCAAGCCCTTGATTGCCGATCATCTGCACACAATTATGTATGCCATCCAAGTACCTCTTTGGCTTAGCATATCTACTAATCATATTCTTCAGATCGGCTCAGCAATGCGAATGGCCATGGCGGAGGGTATGCACACCCAGATGCCGGTCGAATATTTGGGAGAGGATTTAGTCCAGCGCTGCCGCAAGATCTGGTGGACTGTATACATTATGGATCGTGAGATGACTTCGCTCATGGGCCTACCTCAGTCCATCAGCGATGATCATATAAACACCTTGCTGCCCGCATTTCCGGGATCCGCACAGCGGACAGCTGGCATCAACATGCATATCAAACTTTCGCGAATAATCGCAGAGATTAGCAGTGGTGGGTACTAGTCGGTCAGCAAATTCGATCTACGAACTTTTTTCTAACTTCGTTGATAGCTGTCTACGCAATCGATGGTCGTCTTAATCGAAACTTCTTACTTCGCACCAAATCTGCTTTAGCCAGTATCGCCCGACTTGCAGATGAGCTTCATGAAGGCTTTCCTTTACACCTTGATCGATCAATGAGTGGAGTCTCCAGAACATCAGCCTATCTCCACCTTTTATATCACCAATGTATCGTTCTCGCCACCCGACCATTACTCTTCTGTTTTTTGAAGATCCGTTTCGAGTCTCCCGAGCATTGCTTGGAAGCTCTAAACACCTCCCGGAATGTGCGCAACTTAATTCAGATGTGCATTGACTCATCTCAGCAAATGATCAACATCCTACACAGCCTTCAGTCCGAAGACCTTCTAGGTAACCACCACCCGATCACTCTTACAGACCAAACTAACAAAACCCCAGAGACATTTCTCCCTTTCGACCTTGAATCCGTCTTTGTCTCAACAGTAGTCCTCCTCATGGTCCCAGCAATCGACGCCAGATGGTCCTACCAAGCCTGGCTAGAAAAAGCCTACCTAATTTTCGAAGAGATAATCGAGAACGGAAACCTGATCGCCAAGTTTCGGCGATCGGAACTTCAGCTCCTGGATAAATTATTGAGCTGTTTCCCTCAAGACAACTCCCGTTGTTTATCGGCACCCGTTTCCTTCCCAACTAGTATTCTCAATAACCACCACACGAGTGTTCAACTTGCAAGCTCTTTCCCGCCCTCAGTGCACCCTTTGGGTCAGGGTCTGCTGACGGATCCTGGGCCGACGAATAATGATGAGTATAACTTGGCAAGTGGCTTAACTGCGGCGCAGATTATGGCTGTTGCGGATTCTATTGAGAATATTGATACGGAGTGGATGTCTAATGCTATGATTCAGCATAGTATTTGGTAATGTGATATGGTTTTATGTTATGAATGTTCCCGGTTAGCCAGTTGGTACTTTTTTACTGAATACATGAGTCGGATGAAAAGTAGCGCCAGCTACACAGTGGAGTATTCCCCAGTGCTTCCAAGGTTATACTCCGTAGTATATCACAGTCTATCGGCTTTCTCAGGATTCCTGAAGGTCAATTCCAGAAGTCCAAGACATTCTCAATTCTTCATCATACTCACACCATTGACTCACACCACCATCAACCAACAAGCTCAGAGATAATTACATTCAACTTATAAACCTACCTCTGATTAGCAGGAACAGGAGTCGTAAGGCCCTTAACACAAGAAGGACACTTTCCAGACTTACCATCACCACCCTTGAAGAACTCCTTAACTCTTTTAAAAAGCGGTGTCTTTGGAACAATAGCTTTGCGGGTCAGATCTTCACACAGGACTTTGCAGCGAGTAGCATTTGCTTCGGCTTCGGAGCATTGCTCAACACCCTGGATCCACAGGTGGCCACAGCCTTCGGGAAGCTTAGCATAGTCGAGTATATTGAGCTGGCACATCATTAAAGATCCATCTGTATCTTGTTAGAGTATGAGACTTGCCTTGAGCTCGTACTCGGGTGCTGGGTGATCTCGAGTTATTAGACTGATGTTTGTTTGAGTTCTGGTTGATGATGGGTTTTTGGGTCCATGGATGGAGATACCCGATGTTCTTATACACAGGCGCCATTTGATCTTTAGATTTGTGTGCACAATGGTCTTTGTGAAGGTTTCAGGTCAAGAACAAAGAACATTGCCTTCTGCGCATAATGATATTGCCTTATCTTTCGGGGGCTTTTGTTGTGTATGAAAGAAGTAAGACATGTACAAGACAAGTAGCGAAGAATAGAATGGAAGATACCTAGAAATAGGGAAGAGATACTTGAAAGACAATGTAATTGTTCATTGGAAATGCAAACTTGATTCATATTCTAATTACAGATGCTATGATTCTATTTACAGCTTTGAAGCCTTCGGAGGTAGAATCGAAGTGAACTCCGTAGACTGTCCAAGACGCCAACTAACATCACCACCCCAATCAGTTTTCCCAGTATCGGCAGCAGGATGCTTCCACCGCCACCTCTCTACAGACTGCTTATCATCAGCAGCAGACAAGAGATCAGTAATCCAAGAGCCGACAATAGGGAACATCTTGAAACCATGTCCCGAGTCACCAGACAGAAGAATAATAGACGAGGACATGTTGGGAATATAATCCACAATGAAGTCCGAGTCATTGGTATCAGCAAACCAACACAAAGACTTCCTAACAAAAGGCCTATCCGCAAGCGAAGGAAGAGTTTGACGTAGCAGTTCCCGAAGCTGCTTTTCATCCGCTTCAGGCAAAAAAGCGCTATCGCTCACATTCTCAGGTGCATGCGACACTCCAGTCTTTGGATCAGTGTTGATATATCCACCACCCATCGGGCAAAGCTTAAGCAAGTTCGTCTTCGGATCAGGCTCGAAGAAGAATCCTAGATCACGCGCGTATGTGACAGGAATACCGCGAAGGGCAGAGGTCTCGTCATCCGTTAGATGGACATGAGCGACAGACCAGGACTTAGCTACGACTTCCTTCCCGATTTCAGGAACTAGGCGACCGGCTCCGGCTCCGGCTGCAACGATCACCATTGATGTGTGGTGGAATCGTCCATTCTTGGTTCTGATGCCGGCGCATTTACGCCCATCAAGGGTGCTCACATACACGATTTCGTTGACGGCGCCTTGTTCTCCGAGGAAGAAACGGACCCCTGCTGCCTGGGTTTCGCGGTAGACTGCTGCGAGGGCATTGGCTGAGTGGGCGTATCCATCGAAGCGGTTTAGGTAGCCGTGCCATCCTGGTAGCTCTCCATCAAGCTGCCAACAGGCCTGGCGGACCTCGTTCACGTCCTTCAGAGGCAGAACGTGGGGCCTAGTTCTAGGATCTTTCTCGGCTGATGCGCGAAATCGGTTTAATGTGTCGACGGCCTTCTCAGGGGCGGCTCCGGAAACGCAATGCAAGAAGCCGGTTTGGTGGAAGTGGGGAGCAAACAATGGAGTTTTCCAGGCATCTATCGCTTTCTAGAGATTTATCTGTTAGTAATAGGACTCTTTGTCTTGGTGAACCGTACTGGGTGGTCGTACAATGGTCAGATCGGTGTAAAACTGATCCTCATATTCGGCCCGCACAATCTTGTTCAAATCGTTGGCTGCTGAAGACCGAGGTGGGACGTTGTCATCTTTCTCGAACACGGAGATATTGGTATATCCTTTTCGAGAGAGATGGAGGGCTGACGAGAGGCCGAAGGCACCTCCGCCGACGATGATGATCGCGTCGGACTTGGACACCACCATGATTGAATGACAAACAATAATTATCTGCAGGTTTTGATGCTGCAGCTTCAATCATATATGCCGTGTTTTGTTACCAGATTCCGGCATCGTTTGCGATATGTCGTGTCGTCTGCATCGGCAACGCTTCCGAGTGGAGTCCGTGAGGGGAAACTCTATCAAAGTGCAGGATACCCCACCATCATCGGAGCGGTTTCCGACTGCCAATATTTATCTTATCGGCGGGGCATTTTGAGTCTTGACATATTCATACATACTGGATTCGTATCAAATATTTTCATATCGACCAATTGCGTCGATACGAAAATATGGTAGACGAGCCTTACACTCTTTGCTTTCTAGGATGCGGTAAGTATTTCATTTAAAGTCATCGGGTATAGAGACTGATTTTTTTAGGTAACCTGGGAGCTGCGATCCTCGACAGCTTGCTAAGCACGTCAAACAATGAACTTCCTTTCACCCATTTCGTTGCATGTGTTCGCAGTCAACAATCACAGACAAAACTAGCCGCCCGTTTCTCTGAGCAGCTAGATCGATTGACCATCACCCAAGGCGATAATGTCTCAGCCGTCCGTGAATCCGACATAATCATCCTTGGCGTGGACCCTGCCGACATCGAGAAAGTGTTGACTCAAACTGGAATCCGCGAGGCATTGAAGGACAAGCTCTTGATTAGCATCGCAGCCGGTTGGACGCGTCAAAAGCTCGAGCAAACAATCTATGGAAGCGAAACAATTAGCGAAAACACCGACAGTCGCGCGTGGGTGGTGCGTACACTTCCAAATATCGCTGCCCAAGTGTCTCAGTCCTTAACCGCGATTGAGATGTCGGAGCCCACACCACCAGATGAATATCTTCAAATCACGACAGCGATCTTTGAGCGTATTGGACGCACAGTTCAGATCCCTCCCCATCTCATGAATGCGACTACCGCGGTTGGAGGATCCACTCCGGCTTTCTTTGCTGTGATCTGCGATGCTATGATCGATGCTGCCGTGGCGGTTGGCGTTCCTCGGGACTTGGCGCATACCATGATCTTCCAGTCCATGCAAGGGACGGCCACTATGCTCCAGAGTGGAATTCACCCTGCTCTTCTCAAGGATCAGGGAACTTCTCCTGAGGGATGCACTATTGGTGGCTTGATGGTTATGGAGGAGGCGGGTGTTCGGGGTCATGTTGGACGGGCTCTTCGAGAAGCGGTAACGCTAGCTCGTCTTATGGAGACAAGCTCGCATGTCAACGATACGCGGCATTGAGAGGCTAAATATAGATAAGACTCACATTATTACTTACTAAGAAGTATGTAGTAACTATAACCACCCCTAACTGTAGTCTTTGTTTATTCATGGAACATCCCAAGGTTATTAATTCATCCGTCCAACTTTCTATGAAAAAGCGACCGCAATTCTAGGTTCGCCAAACATCCAAATCCAAACGCAGGTAGAATCCGAATACACCTCACAACAGTCGTAGAAGCCAAATACCTCTGCGACTGGACAACCCGATCAACTAGCGGCACAGCATGCTGCCGCATATAAAGATCCAATCCCAACAAATGCAATGGCGTAGCTACAAACTGAGTGAACACCGGAACCGTCAACTGCGAGATAACTGGCTTTGCCTGTGGATGAGAAGTGATGCTATTAGGAATCGCAGCAGATAATTTTGGCGCAAGAGTGAAGGATCCGAAAATGGTGACTCCGTCACGCAGGAGAAAAACAGCCGTGGCTGCTCTTGCGACACCACGATTCTGGACGAGTGCCGGTCGCACCGTCTCGACATTGTTTGCGTAGGTTTGTGTACCGAATATTCTTGCGAAGCGGATATCCTTCCATACGCCCATGGGCACGTTCACTAGGGTAGTTGTTGCGAATGTGATCATCCCCGTCCCTGACGCTTTAAGCTTGGTGCTGATTGTGTCTGTTCCATTTGCGACGATGTATGTTGCTGCGTAAAGGGACCAAATTATGCCGAACGGTAGTTGGAAGACGAATCGCGTGGGGCTTTTGAGGGCTTGAAGCGCATGTCGTCTTAATCCACGGAGGAGAGACTGGTTCCATGAAGATTTCTCGACAATTGCCCTGGAAAAAATTAAGATGGCTCTTTTCGAATATTTGTTTCTTTTCTCAACGGTTTTCACAAACTTACCTGTCTATTATCGTCACCGCTGGTGCGACTAAAGTCGCAGAAGCTACTGCGGCCCCAACGTCGCCCGCCAATCGACGAAAAAGCGAACTATCCCATACCTCTTCGTCCGATCGGTGCTGCATGATTCCGGTGTTCTTTCATCGTAATGGAAACCGCCACAAATAACTCATGTGCTATCAGGGCAGCTCATGTTTCTCCGCCTATATTGGGGATAAAGTGGAGATCCGGTGACATCGGGATCGCTTCCCGGTCCGACAACAATTCTAGCTTTATCTTCAACCCCACAAGTTATTGAGTCCGTCATAGCTCCAGAGCTCCTATGGCGGGGTATCGCGTGTCACCATCGGGCGCGCGCCCGATGTTCCAAATCCTTGTTCACGATTGAGATGTCCATTTAAAGACCAGGGTTCTGAATTCTTACTGTTCGTCATCGCACACACCACGCACACCATGTCTTCTACATCTCTCCTGAGCATGCGCTCATCTCGAGTTTTCTCTCCTCGTCTGCGTTCCAACCCTTTTAAGCCCTCATTTCAAATCCGGGCTAAGGCTACTGCGCCTTTCCGTCTTCCCGATCCTCGCAATGAACCTAACGTAAGTACCCGTGGCAAATATACTTGGAAGATATTATTAGATATTAATTGATGAATAATAGCCATTATACAAAAGAGGATCCGAGGAGCGTATCAAGCTAGAAGAGGCTCTTGTCAAGCTCCGAGCTCAACTCCCCGTCCAGAGCGATATCATCTACGACGGCAAGGTCCAAAAGAGCGATCAGTCCTGGGACCAGCCTTTGCCTGCCGAACATGCCACCGTCTTCACCAACTACCCTCTTGCAACCAGGGAGCAGATTAAAGATGCTATTAAAGGCGCACTTGAGGCCAAAAAAGACTGGGAAGAGACTCCCTTCGTCGACCGTGCCGCCATCTTCCTCAAGGCTGCCGAGCTGGTGACCGGAAAGTACCGCTATGAGTTGATTGCCGCAACTATGCTGGGTCAGGGCAAGAACATCTGGCAGGGCGAGATTGATGCCGCCGCCGAGTTGGCCGATTTTTTCCGCTTGAATTGCAACTACGCCGCGGAGATTCTCGAAAGACAGCCCACTCGCGGCAGCGATGGTATGTGGAGTCGTCTGGACTACCGCCCCCTGGAAGGATTCGTCTACGCGATCTCTCCTTTCAACTTCACCGCGATAGGCGGAAACTTGATCTCCGGTCCAGCTTTGATGGGTAACGTTGTGATTTGGAAGCCCTCGCCCTCAAACGTCTACGCCAGCAGCATCGTGTACAAGATTCTTCTCGAGGCCGGTCTGCCTCCGAATGTTGTGCAATTCGTTACCGGAGACCCAGAGACAATCAACGATATCGCCCTTTCTCACCGCGACTTCGCTGGTCTGAACTTCATCGGTTCCTCTGATGTCTTCCGCTCTCTGTACGCTAAGATCGGCGAGGGCGTTGGAAAGAAGACATACCGCGAGTTCCCCCGCGTCGTCGCTGAGACAAGCGGCAAGAATTTCCACCTCGTCCACCCTTCAGCCGACATCTCCAGTGCAGTCAACCACACCATCCGCGGTTCCTTCGAGTATCAGGGCCAGAAGTGCTCTGCTACCTCCCGCTTGTACCTGCCCGAGTCTCGGGCTGAGGAGTTCTTCGCCCTCCTCAAGGCTGGTGTAAAGGTTATCACCATCGGAAACCCGGACAAGAACCTCGAGGCCTTCATGGGTCCTGTAATTCACCGTCGCTCATTTGACAAGATCAAGTCTATCATTGATAACTGCAACAAGGATCCTTCTCTGAAACTCATTGCTGGCGGTACTACCGATGACTCAGTTGGCTTCTACGTTCACCCTACCGTGTACCAGGTTGACTCAGCAGACCACCAGCTCTTCAACGAGGAGATCTTCGGGCCGGTCCTTGCCGTCTACGTCTACCCCGACGCTGAGTGGTCCTCTACTCTGAAGAAGGTTGATCAGGCAGGTGGTGGCTTTGCCTTGACCGGTGCCGTTTTCGCCCAGGACCGCCGCGCTATCCGTGAGGCTGAGGATGCTCTCCGCTACTCTGCCGGCAACTTCTATATCAGTAAGTTTATTCTCTCTACATTTTCTACACTCATCACTGACTCATATGCCATCAGACTGCAAGACAACTGCTGCCCTTATTGGTCAACAATCCTTCGGTGGTGCCCGTGCCAGTGGTACCAATGACAAGGCTGGTAGCTCTGATTCTCTGCGCCGATTCACTAGCCCTCGGCTGATTAAGGAGGAGTTCTTCCCTCAGCATGGTTTTACCTACCCCAGCAACCACTAAATCTTTACGAAATTCATATTTGTACATAGATAGCATTTCGTGTCCAAAACCATTTTCATCTTCCATGTGGATTTCAATTTCTGATACTATCTGTTTTTGTGTTTTTGTGTATTGGAAACCTGTTTCATTGATCATGAAAGGCACCGATATTCTTGAATATGGGGTCGACCAGCCGGCAAGCCTTCTTCGATAGATTGGGGACCATACACATGACGACATGCGAGGGTCATGATAGAATTGTGCTCTATCACATTGTGAGGAATCTAATTGCCTCAGCTAGTTCCTGTATTTCTTCTGCGTGATCGGCAATGGACTTCAAAGGTATTTCGTTAGCACCCTCCATGGTCCATTCATTGAAGGGCTCGTATCCGACTTTGATTCTCTGTCTGTTCACCTTGCGGAGGAGCCACTCCAGTGCAGGTTCGTCGAAGGCATTCATAGTATCCAAATGTGCACTTGTTCCTGTCGCCGAGTACGCACAGCGACTAAGAATGACATCGCTCAGGCGCGGCAACTTGCCCATTTCCAAAATAATCTTCAACCATGTTCCCGATTTGAGCTCCACCTTCCAGAAATAAATCCCTTCCATGGTCTCCGCAGATTGGTGCATCACGGAAATTAGGGTATTCGATGAGATGGCAACACCTTCTAGGTTCAGGTACCTCAGCCGAGGGTGACTAGGCCAATTGAGGCTATCAATGTCGATGGTTCCCGCGCTTTTGAGCGCCAAATAGTTGAGGCTTGGTGCGCCCTCAACCATTTGACATAATTGTGGGGCATGGAGCCTATTGTCAAATGCGAAAGTTTGCTCGGATGGAGCCACCAAATATGTCGAGCACACGTGGAGTTCGAGACGTTGAAGACGGTGAAGAACACATTCAATCGGGCGCTGAAGAGACGTGGGGTGCTCTAAGTAGAAATTGTCAAAGTCCCGAGTGATGGGAAATTTAATGATGAGCTCCTTCAGGCTTGCAAGTGGCACCCGCCGGAGGCTTGATGCAACTGTCTCCATGTATCTATCCCTGTGCCATTGCCTCATCTTTGCGCTGGGCTCATTGAACTGCAAAGATCTGATATTGGGAAGTTGGGTCAAAATGGATGGCAAATGTTCCACAAATTGTTGGGTGAAGCTTGCGTCGCGGCGGTGTGAGCTGGATTCGTTGAATCCAAAATTGATCTTCCGTACCAGCTTGGCGCATTGTTCGTTCTTTGAGATTTTTTCCAGTCGCTTCATAGGTGAGATCTTGTTTCGCCCTTTAGTGGGCTTGGATTCGGCATCAAAATGCCGGAATAACCACCTTGCGGCGCTGTTGTCGAATACTTTGCTAGTGAGCCGCAGAGCGGCTAGATCCTGTCGGGCTTCGGACCTGGAGAAAACTTCAAGCCATGGGGGGCTCGATAGTCCATATGCAGACTCATGGTGGCTGTGCTCCCAAAGGAAAAAGCAGATCTGTTGGTAATACTTAGCGCTAGCCTCAAGATGTCACTAGAATAAGACCTACCCTGTCCAGAATCTCTGTAGGGAGTTTGTCCATTTCGATTATTCGTTTCCGTGAATGCCAAGATAGAGACTGTAGAATTCATATTCTCTAGTTAGCAGGGATATTGAAGTAAAGAATAGACCTGCCAAACAAACAGAAAATTTGTTTCTTTCTGAGAGGAGAGATAGAACATTTTGATGGTGAAAAGGAAAAGCGACGATAAGGTACCTGGTAGGATGATGAAAGTAATCAAGCTCAATTGAAGTGAGCTATTGCATGGTGAGAGAATGATAGATGTAAGAGGAGGCGAAGAAGAATAGAAGCAGGTGAGAGATGATCTCTCATGGATGAGGATTAGTCAAATAGATGCGGGTGATGGTACCTTGTTTGAAAAGAAAAGGCAAAGCGAGAGAGAGTTGAAGAAGGATAAGAGAAAGAGTGGAAAGAAGAGGTATTTATAGTCAGATTCAGTGCAGCTGTTATCAGCCATCAAGCCTCCATGTTATTTCTCAACCGCAACTAGTAGTATATAGGGAGAAAATGCCGATTAACCATGTACAATACTTAAGGCGAGAGTTATTATAGTATTAGTGAATGATGAAGCAATCCGAATATGAATTAATATATGCACATCGATGATGTAGAATATACTAGTATACTAGGTGCATGATGCCACGTTCCACTGAAGTTATAGTAGCGAAAGTGAAAACACACGTGCAGGATGACCGGAACGGAGTAACCTAGATCCCATTGTCCATTTTCCATTCAAACTTAGGATTTCTAGCAAACGAAGATCGCTTCGCTACCTGGCATGTCCGGCGGCAACATGTTTCTATCTTTGGACCTTACTGTCGTTTCAAGAATTCCCTTTTACTAGAAATCGATAGGCTCTCGGTTTACTTCGATTTTGCTACTCTCGAAGACTGGGTCTTTTTACAACCGCCGAGACCCCTGCTTCACCTGTGTTATCTCGAAGATGACGCCCGAGGGAGTTGAAGGCGAGGCCGGCCTCCACGGTTCAACCCACGACGAAACAAGTACCATTTCCGACTCTAGCTTTTTCAGGGAGCATCGGGCGTCTACGCTCCCTAATCCGGCCGAGGTGAGAGCCATCAACGAGGGGTCGGGCAACATCCGTGGTACAAGATTCAATCGACCCCCGCCTGTCAAGCTTCCATCGCTGGGCCTGATTGTCAAATATGGAGCCGACACAACCGTTACAGAGGCAGAGACCCAACATATGGTATACAAGCAGTTGAAAGGCAAAGTATCAGTTCCTGAGGTGTTTGGGTGGACCGAAAGCGGTGGCCAAGTATTTATCTACATGTCTTTGATAAGGGGCGAACCCTTGGAGCAAAGATGGGGTGCTTTGAACGATGAGGAGAGAAAGGCAGTCTGTAAAGAACTCAACGGCATGGTCAAGGCATGGAGATCGTTAGAAAAGCCTGACCAAGTCCTTTACGTGGGTAAGTGATTTAAATCCATTGCCGTGGCTAGGCAGAACTATGCTTAAGTACACCTTAGGTGGCCTAGGTAATCAACCTCTAAACGACATATTTCTTTCCGGTCACCGGGACTTGGCTGGCCCATTCCACGGTGCAGACGCCGTCCAGAAATTTCAGAATGGCTGCGATATCTCGATTGATGGGGAGGTGCCCGTGGTCTTCACACATGATGACCTTGTGCCTCCAAATATCCTTTTATCGCTCGGAACAAATCCAGTAGTAGCTGCCATCATCGATTGGGGCCAGGCGGGGTGGTATCCTGCTTACTGGGAATATTGCAAGGCGCGTCGCGTCAGGCCAAATCCGGAATATTTTGATGAGGACTTGGATGAAGAATGGAATACGAGATACCTGCCAACTATTGTGGACCCGGTCGATGATGAGACAGTATACCACCCTTGGTTGTGGTTTGTCTTGTCCAAGGGTATCTAGTTATGCGAATGAAGATGCTCATTGGGACTATACAGAGTTGCGGAGTTGGGTCCGGCTCGTCTTTGGAAAAATTGGCATAGGCCGCTTCGTTTCGAGAAAGTCTCCATCTGCTGATGATTAATGGCAGCCCATCAACTGCAATCAGAAAACTTACAGGGCCCAATTCAATACGGAATTCTCATATTTATCGACCGTAGCAGGTGCTAGCTCTTTATGGCATATAATGTTGACCTCCTTTTCCCGCTCGGTCTGATATGTGGTAACTGTGCTATATAAACCGCTAGAGCAAACTTATGACTGGTCAGAAGTTTGATCAGACCTTTTTGGCCTAGTTAGTTCACGTCTTTAGCGGACGCGGGACAACAGATACTCGTGAGTGAAGCCACATGATGCGGCACGTGCAATACGCTCATCAAGAGCCCTCTGGAGATCCTTAGGGAACATAGTCTTGAACGCCAGGGTAAGATAAAATTACAACAAACCAGAATCAAAGCCCCATTCAGGTACTGATCACCCTGGCTTGGGTAGATGTGCGGAGGGACATCCATCATCTTGTCACCCCTTCTCACCCCGTTCTCACCTCTTTCATCTAGTCTCCAACTTTCTTTTCCATAACACTTCACAAACAAAACGAATAAATGAACGAAAAACAAAAACATACAACAGTCAGGATTCGCATGTGGTCACCCACCATACTACTAACTAACCGGCGTGTGGCTTAAGTACGGCTGAGCGGACGGGAAGCCCTGTTCTCCACACCCTATGGTCGTATGTACTAGATAGATCATTGATTAGGATCAAGTAGGGCTAGATATGATCTAATACCAGCATACTTGGTCACCATTGAACTCGCTCCACTTAGTAGATCCAGCCGCAGTCTTCGCGTGGGAGATATCGTTCCAATGCGAGGTAGTTGAAACTCACAAACTTCGACTTACTAACGCACATATGTCGTTGTAATCGGTAAAGTCCCCTGTAGATATTGACATATACTATTAAATCCCAGAAGCATATTGCATAACAAGTAAGAAAATATGTCTTGCGTGGATTTGATGGGGCAGGTCTGATCGAAAAGAAGGAAGGATTCCATTGTATGAGAACACTAAACCAAGGAATCAGAGTTTAGGACAACGGTTTTGTACCAATTTCCAAGGTTGCTACCTGAGCCTTATTTGAGATTTAGGAAATATGTTGTTCATTCACTACAACCTAGCAGTTGACACAATAAATCAGTGCCCCTTCCCATAAGTCAAAGCACAACAGTAACAGCACAATATGTCCTTCTCGCTAGCTCATGCCACGCAAATGGGCTCGTATGACTGCGAAATAGTCATATGGGCGGCATGTACCGTTAATTCTTGGCGCCTGAGGGAGCCCTAGAATTACGTACAGAGGGATTTGTGGGCTGATGGTTTGTTTGCTGGTTTTGCCACTATGTTGAAACCGGAGATTGTCAATGGGAAGCAGGTTGCTCCGGCCCGGCAAACCCGCACGTGAGTCCATAGATATACAGCTTCACTGCTGCAACTTCTAGAATAAGACTTGATGTATCCTATAAATTTATCCATTGAACATCACATATATCGATACATCATTCAATATATCATTTAATTATCATTCCATATATCACTATAACCTTCACTTGCATCGTAAGGAAGCGGGTGTTCTCATCATTCTACATGGCGAGCGAGCATTTTCTGCTACGTGATACGTATGGTTGGAGAGGCTACGAAGTGAATTGAGGGCCTGACAGCACTAGAGACAGCGGCGTCAAAATTCTGACAACAAATATCTTTTTTCTTGTCTGTTTCTCTTCGCCTTATTCTCCTCTCTGCCCTCCCCTCTCGCGTTTGTTTGGGCACCTCTCCTTAGGGGGTATCATTCTATGTTGCGTGTTCATCTTTTCTAGTCCTTTCTCCAGCGCTCATTTCAGCACCATTAAAAGTTATCATACCGGTATGTGTCCCTCTCTTATCCTCTTCTGAGCAGCAGCGCAGAACTTACCACATTGTCTACCGCGGCCTTGAGAATCACTCACCCTAAAGGTTTGTCAAATTCATCGATCGCTAACTTTTGAAGAAAGGCGATTCTCAAAATGATCACCCCCGTGGAAACCCTGGACGAGGTACGCTTTTGCAAGTGGCGTCTTGAGACACGCACTAAATGTTTAACAGATTTGCTTTCACATCTGGGCAGAGGGGCACCAGGATACTCCGTACCAGCTTGCTGATTAATGGAGCAAGGCCCGATCAATGGCCCTCAGTCGACAGGATTTAGCTGTCTTATGTCTAGTCAACAAGAGATTCAATGCCAGTGCCTCTCGCTGGCTGTTTCGCCATTTGAACGCAAAGACAAAACGAGAAGATCCACCAAAGACCTCGCCCCTAAAGTCTATGTTAAAGCTCCTGGAAATCAACGAGTGCGCCAAGCACATCCGGTTTATCGATTTTGGAATGGAGAGTATTTGTACTCGAACAAATACTAGATATGTTCAGGATCTCCGAAAGTACCTCATCATTATCCTTGAAGACACTCCGCATATTACAGGCCTTGAGTTTCATGAGCCCAGCAGTCTGCTGCCGCGGGAGCAATCAGTGGAGTATATGGAAACCGTGGCGTATAGCCTGCGATGGGTACCACTTAGAGACCTGAAGAAGCTTATTGTGAAATTACCAATCACATATGACTTCGGCCGGGTTTACCCTGAGAAACCCAACTTTTTCAATATCGACATCGAAGAGATCATGCACCGTTTACGGGATGTGGAAGTACACGTATGCCATCTGACCCATCTTGAAGGCCCACATAGCACGGCAATCCCATTTTCGACTGAGTTTAGCACTTTTCAAAATGGAGCACACGCTCCCAGCGTGTTCGAGCTCCTTGAGAATGCCAAGAACCTGGACCGACTGACGATCAAAAGCGTCAACACTTTGGAGATGGTCAATGTCGAATGGCCAAGCTCTATGCGGCTCCGGCAACTCACCTTCGAAGGAATTTCTGTTTCGGCATATGACCTTCTCACTGTGCTCGCCCAATCTTCCGATACTCTGGAAGAA
Source organism: Penicillium sp. S1602 (assembly GCA_023626355.1). Classification (NCBI taxonomy): domain Eukaryota; kingdom Fungi; phylum Ascomycota; class Eurotiomycetes; order Eurotiales; family Aspergillaceae; genus Penicillium; species Penicillium sp. S1602. Next base: position 17,679 of record JAMAGW010000048.1, on the reverse strand, counting down.
ATTGACCTCTGTCTGGTTCAATTGAAATCTAGCAAATGGGTCCACGTGCTATCTGAAATGCGCAAGAATCCCCACTTGATCGACATCATGGTCCGGCAATGCGGATATTCCGCAACTGGACTAAGCTCATACATGGCATTCCCGTTCATTCCAGGACGGGCAGAGCAGTACACGTCCAAGGGCATCGAGTCATTGGATGCTTTTGACAATCCCGCTCTGGAATTCCTGTTTTTGGCGGTGAACGAAAACAGAATTGCTGCAGATATCCGGAATTTCCAGATTCAAAATTTGAAGGCATCAACACCACGTCTTGGAAGTCAATTATTGAGCACTCTCAGGAGATCGCGATATTTGCAGAGGACTTAATTCCGCATTTGTCGGAGGAGCCTGAAGATGAACTGGATGAGGATGGAAGTGATGAAGACGGTTTTTGGGAGAATATTTGGGCGTGAAGATGGGGAATGTCGGTGTTATGATTAGGCCAGGATGTAATTGTGATGACCGCCTGTATGAATTCCTTGTCTCGAATGTATGTAATGCTTAATTCAGCATTTTTCTTCAAGATTATTTGGAGATGGTATCTGGCTCTCTACATTAGGTAATCGCGGTGCCTAGCGTAATAGGGACATATGGAAGGGAGCCAGGTTCACTTTGACCAAGGGTTACTTCGATTTCATGAAACTGGAACTCATTTTGATGAAGGTGTTATATTCAATCATGAAGAAGAAAAGGAAAACGCAGCCCGGATCCTCCGCCCAAACTCCGCTTTCAAAGCATTATACTCATCACTGGTACGCATAACCGCATCTCGGTTCTCAATAGCCCTCCGAAGTAGATAAGCCAAACACTCACCCATAGTACCCCAAGTCGAGCACTTGTACACCTCAGGCGTGCCATCAACCCCCTTGAGCTGAAGCAGCGAGAAGCTGACTTCGTCCGACATTCCGTGTAGTTGGGCGTATCCAACAGGGACAGTAGGTAAACCTGCAGCGGTGCGCTGCTTATGAAGTTGGTGAGCATCCATGACACTCGCTTTGTTGTGGCTGGCCAGGAACAGGTTCACGGATGGGAAGGTAGTCTGAGTGCCGAACTTTCCAAAGTTTTGTTTGAGGATGCCCTGGGCGATTCCATTGTAGGCGTCATCGGTGTCTTGTTTTGTGTCGTGGATCAGGGAACGTTCGTCGGAGGCGAGGTAAGCACCACGGACTAGCTTCAGTCCGAGTGTGAATCCTTCTTGTTGTGCCGCTGCAATATGTCTTTCGAGTGTGGCCGGCGTGCTCTTGAGGTAAGCTTGGTAGGTGAAGTAGATCAGGGCGTATCCGTCGTGGTTGTATTTCCGCATCAGGTCGAGGGTGGTTCGGAGCATTCCTGATAGGAAGTGGTGGGACTCGGCATCGACGAGAATGCGGACGTTGCGGTCTCTACATCGGCTGCAGATTTCGTCTAGGGCGTCGAGCATCTGGGTTGGTGGTAGTTCGCCCTTGGAGAAGGCTTCAGTAACGATGGGACCGGCTCCAGTCAATCTTAAGAGGAATATCAGTTCATATGTATTTGTGGTTGGTGAGTATGAGATAACTTACTTCATAGCCAAATAATCACCATCGCTGAGCTGTTTAATTGTCTCAAGGGTTCCTTTGTGCCATGCTTCGATGTTCGCACAGTGAGCAACCCGTGGGTGAAGGAGATCATCGTTCTTCTCCGCGTCCAGCGCGGCAATACCTAGCCCCTGCTGGGTGTTGGTACGGTGATCAAATACAGTCTCCTTGGCATAAGTCATAATCACACCGCGGAAGCCCATATCCTTCAGCTCACGAATTGTGGCTCTTGTCTCGGCATCAGTTTCGCCCGCACAGAACTGCTCGTAGAATGTCTTCTTCAAGATTCCATGCAAAATGGGATTGCGGTCCACATTCGTGAACCAGCCTCTGTTTGGCTTGGAAAGAATTGATATAAGCCAAAGAGAGGGGCCGAGTATAAGGGGCTTGGAGGATACGGTAGAAACCAGCAATGATCGGAGAAGCACTTTCGTGGGCAGAGCTGAGAGGGGAGGCAGCGGGGCAGTAGTATGGGTTCTGCTCTTCGCAGCCATTTGCAAAGTAGATGAAAAGCGTTGCTGCTTAGACAACATTGATGTGGTTGGTTGGCGTATACTGCATCGTGCAACAAGTAACTCACTGGCCCGGGGACCGGGAGACTTTCCAACAGACCATAGAGTCACGGTTGACATCGTTAGAGCTGGTCAATAAAAATTGACTTCTTCTTTAGTATGGCCTGCAGAGCACGAGCAACCAGGTTATTTATCGTTTATCGTGCTACCCCACCTATGTTTGTTCACCCCGCGTTATCTTCCAGATTTACTTTCAGAAACCCAGTATCGGGTCCTTGTCGGACGAGCACCCGACAAGGTTATCGCAACCAGAGCCATCGCGAGAGGCTGTTATGGGACAGATATGTCGTGTTACGTCCATGGTTGAATCTGGCGGGTTCATTTACCAATTCGGAAAAGAATGTCTTTGTCATGTGGCCCGAAGAAGCATGGCCGGGAGGGCGTCCGTACCGTCAGCTTGTCCGGGGTCGGATGGTCTACCGTCCATCCGTAGATAGGTTCGCATATCACGCGGGGAAGGGCAGCAGCAAAATATTAGGTTGATAAAGTATATATAAGACTGTGATGTAGACTTTTAGCAAATAGCACCTTGTGGGTCGCTGTTTCGTTCGTTATCTCCCTTGTTGACGAGGGTGTTTAGACGAGCAAGGTTGTTCGACCTGTTCTAGCCGTTAAAGGGAAAAAATTTATCAGTTGTTGTCAACATTTTGCTGAATTCTCAGTCACTTGATTTGTCAAGAACGTCCATCTAGAGCCAGATTATGTCTAACTCGGGTAAGAGGCGATGGACTATACCCGATGTCGGGAATCGACTCCCGATACTGCCTGAGGCACCATAGGGTCCAGATGACAGTCAGGTGACCGGGCATGATTCTATGATTCTGCGGTGTTACGTAATATGAACTAATTTTTTTAGTTTCGGCTTAATGCACGGTTCAGGCAGCCAGGCACCGATCGCCCCTCCTAGATAACATGATAAGTCAGCGGGGCAGTTCTCGCTCGGTCTTTCTTGATAATCCATGCGGTTCGGTATCTTTCTGCTTCGGATCAGCTCATAATACGGTCCAATTGTCCCACCCCATTCGTCATATCTCTGATCCCGATGGGCCGATATGTGTAAGCGCCGGAGGCCGGAATATTAAAACCCCCATTGCGCCCCTTGAAGCGTTCCCTTATCTCTGTAAACTTAAACTTCTTTCCTCCCCGTACATTCAAATCTTTCCCATCTTCTCTTCCCAACTCAAAAACACACATACAAAATGTCTCTCAAGGCCGGTGACAACTTCCCCTCGGGCGTCGTCTTCTCGTATGTTCTTCCTGCTTTTTTTTTTTTCAAAACTCCCGCTCCCCTCCATCCCCTCCATAACCACTCCCGAGTCAGTTGCCGAAACTAACGAATTGCCACAGCTACATCCCCTGGGCTGAGGAGAGCGCCGAGTTCAAGGTCTGCGGTAACCCCATCAACTTCAACGTCGACAAGGAGTGGGCCAACAAGAAGGTTGTCCTCTTCGCTCTGCCCGGTTCGTCACCGCTTCTTTCCCCGTGTTATGATGTGTCTTTTTTTCGCGCTCCCCCAAGGTTCTCCCGCTGACCGCCACTCTCTACAGGTGCCTTCACTCCCGTCTGCTCCGCCAACCACGTCCCCGAGTACCTCGCCAAGCTCCCTGAGCTCCGCGCCAAGGGTGTCGATGCCGTTGCCGTCCTTGCCTACAACGATGCCTACGTTATGAGCGCCTGGGGCAAGGCCAACGGTGTTACCGGTGATGACATTGTACGTTGAAAAACTCACTTGATTCCCGATTACCGATTCTCGACTAACATTTTCTTTTCCAGCTCTTCCTCTCCGACCCCGAGGCCCGTTTCTCCAAGTCCATCGGCTGGGCCGACGCTGAGGGCCGTACCTACCGTTACGCCATCATCATTGACAATGGCAAGGTCACCTACGCCGCCAAGGAGGCTGCCAAGAACGTCCTCGAGGTTACCTCCGCCGACTACATCCTCAAGCAGCTGTAAGCTTGCTATGACCGTTTAGAAATGGGTTCAGTTTAGACCAGCGCATGATTACGGGCTAGCGGGGTCCTCCAACTTCTAAATTCGCCTTTCTGTTCTTGAAGAACGATCGGATTGTATTTGAGTCGTTGATCAGGGCCCTCTTTTAGATTGCCCGCTCCTTTTAGCTTGCTCTTGTGTCGACATAGAGGAATACATCCTAATGACGCTATGACATTCCTTACCTTTTCACTGTAATGTGTCTCCGTAGTCATATTCAAAATCGCATGAAAGAATTAATCTAGAAAACAACTACTTACGGGCTAAGCTTTCGTGGTGGCGCATTGTCTCCAGCCCAGCAAAGCCCGGACCCCTTGATTGGTGCGGGGCTTGTCACACGAGGTCTGTCCGCAAGGCCAGTGCCCGCTCATTCTATTATCTGATCCGGGGAGGGGATCACTGGGGCTAGTGCGGGATCAGCAAATCAGCACTTTTTGGGGAATTGAGATGATTGTGGCTCCGCCGCATTGCGGAGCCTGACTAGGTTTCAGTATGGGGAAGCTCAGTGGAAGGGGTCCTGAATTATACAAAAAGCTCTTGTCTATTTAGTTCAATGATAATACTTGAGTATGTACAGTTCAGCGCTGTCTTCATTTGCTGGGGTTTGTAGATAAGGTAGGCCTCCCCTAAAATTGATATTGATAGATGTCGCTTTTCCAGGGCGAGCAACTCGTCAACACCCAATGCATAGTAGCACTCTTTCGAGTCGCCGGGACTTCGTAATACCTATGCATGTTGTTCTCATTTCGGCTTCCTATTTTCAAACCGATTCAGTCAGTCAATCTGATGTAGACTCGGTGATTGGGGCGAGCAATAAAGATCCTTTCCCACCTCGAAAGCAATTTCCGCCAAGTTGACTTGACCAGTGTTCCTCCTGGGCTTTCGTCCCTCCCTCCTTTCCCCAAGGCCTGATACTGGCTGAAGGTTTCAGACAGTCTTTTTTTAATTTCCCGTGCGCCATGTCTTCTCCTTGCCCAAAGCTAAAAGATTCTCTTCTCAAAGTACCTAAACATAAATTCCACCGCATCCCCTTCTCGGCGATCTCGTTCGCGTGCTTGATCTATGAGACTCGTATGCCATGACTTGATCACGGGATAAACTCCCAGAAACGGCAACGATGTTACATCCAAAAGGAACGGAACATCATCCCAACCACGATGTTTGAGTCTCGCATCTTGGTACTGAATGACCCCCTTGAGAGCCGTCCTCTAGATATGCAAAGACAACGCTGATGACACACCCCAGGGACCAAACATCCATTTTTGCCCCCATGCTTGGAGCTGAAAGGATGGATCCGGGCGCTAGATAGGTCCGTTTGATATGATGATTAGATATCCGTTTGTCTGTGTTCAACTGGTCGTTGGAATCTTTCGCTGTCTCGCCATCCTGCCCACGATTCCGGCTCGCTACATGGGACAAGCTGAACCTGCTCAGCTTCCAGATGTTACGTGTTTCCCCAAGCCATGTCTCTTGAAATATTGGGATCTTCTTGGGATTAAGGCCCACTTCGTAATCGGCCAGATCCTCGATATTGGATGCTTTCATCTCATCATGAAGAAATTGCAGGCCGCTCGCAAGTCCTGCGGCAGAGGCGATGATCTCTGCCTTCTCTATGGCGCTATCAGGTTTGTTTACTTTGAACTCCATCATGTAGATCCGGAGATCACAGATGGCGAGGGGCATGAATAGACTGTATGACGTTGAGCCGACGTAAAGGGTGCCATGAATCTCGACAATGTTCTTGCATCTCGCACTACAGCTGGTGAGAATTCCAATGAGCTCGCGATTTTTCTTTACGGTGAACTCATCTTCGATAATGTAGTCTTTCCGCATCATCTCCACAGGCTTGAGGTTCGCCGTTCTGGCTTCACGATTGTATATGTGGCGCTTGGCAATCATGACCTTGAATAGGGTGCCAGATGCCCCCATTGAATGCACCTTCTCCTCTTTGTAGGGCAGACGCTGAATATCAGGGTTTTGGAACAGGGTTTCCTCCCACATGCGAATCACCACAGGGCAGAAACATGCCTGATTCGTAAAGAACCTATTCGCGGTGACATTACCGCCAAGCAGGTTCACGAACTCTTCACGGTCCACTGGTAGGGAGTAGATTGGCCTTCCCCTTTTGTCTAGCACTAGTCTTCCCATTTCGTCCCACACTGGCCGTTCATCCTTGGCCACGAGCTCAGTCGTAAATTTCCAGGCAGCCAGAAAGTCATGAAGCTGCCTTTCTTTTATTCTTCCAATGAAATGTTCCTCGGTAAGTTGGAACTGGGACATCGCCGTGTGCCCAGGCAATAGAATGCTCCGAACGAAGCGCAGCAGATACTCGCGATGCAGCGTTTGTTCAGCGGTTCCATTGATGACAAATCGAAGCTGCTCTTCATCTTTTCTCTCCATCTCCCGGTATCGTTGCTCGTGGATGTCGTTACATATATCTTCATATGTATCATATGTTCCTGACAATGACCCCCCGGGCCTTCAGCGGGAGGTTGTTCCCTAAAGGAGCTTCATGATATCCAGGGACACCATGCCCATCAATGCACACCGAATCCGGGACTATGTCTTCTGGGGGTATGTCGTCGGGGCCAATCTCACTATCGCTATGTAGTGAGAAGTCGCCTGGACTTTCATGTCCTGATCGATGTCATTCTTCACAAACACCATGTCTCTTCTCAATGTCTCTGTGCGAAGAGCCACGAGAATAATGTGTCTGTTTGCAAGGAATCCTGGGGCTTAAGTTGTGAGGATCTCGGATGCGACAATAAATTTCTGGTACCGCGGAAGCGTCTTGAGTTCAAGAGAAGACTAGAGCAAGAAGGGCGTAACCAGGAGGCCCAAGCCCCTTCAATATTTGTTGGGCGTATAGGGTCAGGTGATACGGTAGTGAAGTCTGGCGAGGACCGTGACAGGATTGCCAACCTTGGAAGAGTCACGGTGTCATTGCATTTGAGATGGAAGGTGCAGGTATATGGGACGAGTTGCCCTGCATTGTGGTCAAGGCTGTCTGTGACTACGCAGATAGCCACAAAAACAAGATTTGGCAAGACTTTGCCGCGGCGACGGCAGCATCTGTCACAAAGGCGCTCCTGGAACAATATATTCGAGCTGATAGTAGGTTAAGAACCTAAGCATCTGGTTCGAAGGTTACCCCTTTCGTTGGGAATATCACGATTTCACTTAAAGGGGCCTGTCCGAAGACGATTGATCAGAATAATATACTCGAGAAATGCACGGGACGTTCTTAATCTATAGTCTCAAGCCAAAACTCATACCGCAATCACATGATTTATGATGAAATTGATCAACCTTGTCTTGTGTCTTGATCCGAATATCTAGATTATGTAGATTACCATTTCCAATCCCTTCTAAGCAACCAAATTGTATTTCAAAAGCTTTCCTAACGGGCAAAGAATCCCCTTCCTAGTAGGAAAATTGCGTTACTCCCGAATATGACCTACCGTCCCCCGAATATATTCGCTACTTGCCCGTAAAGTAGTTGAAGAGCGGCACTATTTATGGTTAGCGATTCCAAACATAAATCAGTAACTAATATCTACAAATCTTATTTAAGTTGACTTGAAAGTATTTGCGATTATAAAGAGGTATAGTTACCCAAAAGTTCGAAATTCGGAGGTTTTTTTTGGATTTTATAAGCCTGATAAGCATGTATTCGGAGCTCCGAATTACTTACGTGATTGGTCAACCCCTGACCCACCGATCCCTTCCCCTTCAACACTTGTCATTCTCAGCTCTATTTTGTGGCCTCCAACACCAAAGACCGACATAGGCGACCGAGAGCGCAACTTCCCATCTGGCTCTTGTGCTGTTTGAATATTTAACGAAATGTAACGGAACGATCCAAACCCTGAGTCACTGGACACGATTCATCAGTTTCTTCGCTCTACTCTTTTCAATTTTGAAATACTTCGCATTCTCAGCACCACACCCTATGGGGACGCTGATATTGTAGAGTCTCGTGAGGCGATCGGGCAAATAACGGACAATGACCCGGAAAGCTAGCATCAGGCTTAGCTCACGCCGGCTGAAATAGACAATATTCAAATCATCATGACGTCAGATATTCAAGGCGGACAACGAAGCAAGAATTACGAAACTGAAAGAATCAAACATCCAATGAACAGGGAAAAGCAAGCAGAACCTTGTATAAAGTCAGTACCCAGGGATCTTTCGTACAGAAAACCAGGTAGACAACTTGTTCGAAACCAAGAGCACAAATTCAAACTACGTCTCAAAATGTCCGCTTGTGCAAAAAGCTCAGAGAATGAAAACAGCTCCATCGCAGGGGGGGACCGCACGACAAAGAGCAAAGTGCTCGAGACAGGGGCTGGTATAGTCCAGGACTTTACACCAGTCAAGCAGATTTGCGCTCATCTGAACGCATTCCATGTCTACGCCAACGACCGAACTCGATGCGTTGAAGCCAACCATTATTGCACGCATTTAACCGAAGGTATGAGCATGATTACTGTTTCTTTTATAGAAGAAAAGCCATGCTAAATCAAATCCAGATGTCCGCCAGTGCCTAATCTATGACTCTCCGGGTGCCAAAGCTCGCCTGATCGGCGTCGAGTACATGGTCTCACCACGCGTCTTCAAAACCCTTCCAGCCGAAGAGCGCAAGCTGTGGCACACTCACGAATTCGAAGTCAAAAGCGGCATGCTCGTCATGCCAGCACCAGCATCTATGCCCACCGCGGCATGGGAGGCGGCGGAGACGGCGGAAATGGAGGATGTTGCGCCGATTTATGGAAAGACGTATCATTTCTGGCAGGTTGACCGTGGAGACGTGGTGCCTATGGGACCACCGCAGTTGATGGGGAGTTTCGGGTCGGAAGATGACGTGAAGCTGGCGTGTCCAGGTGGACTTGACGAATTGCTTCGGGAACGGGATGAGCGGTTTGGGGTGGATTATAAGGCGAAGGCGAAGAAGCGGGAGGGTATTGCGGCTGTTGAGAAGCATGCAGGTATGTTGCGTATTTGGATGTTATTGCGTCGAGATGTTGAACTAACTGAATGGCTGGGTAGATTCAGACACAATGTGGGACAAGTCTGAATAAATAAGACTTCAGCCCTGTCCGTTCAAACTGAAGGTCATACTTACATTCAAAGACAAGGCGCGGGTTTTAGGTGAGGGGAAGAGTGATGAATGGATACTGACGCATTATCTGATATGACTGAATGAATATGGGGTGTCTCCCCACTGCAACAAACTCAAAACCAAGTCTAATAATCTGATCGGGTCGAGTTGAGATCAAGTGGGGAGCGGTCAATGTAACAGCGTTGCTTGTGTTCATCTTGTTCGAATAGATTGAAACAATTTTAAAAGTAATTAGAGGCGAGTCTCTTTCGAATTGCTTTCGAGATCTCGGGAGGGAAGGTAGAGGGATATGGGACGAATTGCTCTGCATCGTGGTCAGCCACAAGAGCAATATCTGGCAAGATTTTGCCGCCGCGACGGCAGTGTCTGTCACAAAGGTGCATCTGGAACGATAGTTTAATACTGATAAGACGTGAAGAGCCTAAACATCTGCGCCAAGGGGTCGTGCTCGGAGAGAGATATCATATCGATACCTACTTGTGTATTAATTATGAGATTTATCCTGCTAATTGCTTTTCTTTTCGACCTAGCAAAGTGGAAAACTGGAAAACCCCATACCCTGCTGATCGGTCCAAAATACATCATATTTGATTGGGAAGTATTTGTCATCGGATTCAAGCGTACATAAGAACAATGCCTCACACCAGACAAAGAAAGCTCGGATTTACATGGTCGGTCTTGTTGAAAAAACTATGTGGTCTCTCGTCTTTGGCGCCTACTTCGGGCTCAGAGTCACAGTGGCTGATGCGTCTCTGATTCTCCAGAATATAATACGAATACAACATGTCCAGAATAATCCCCAGACAGCTATCTGGATTGAAGTATATAATTGTCTCACAATGTCCATCTAGCACATACGACCATAGGGTGTGGAGAACAGGGCTTCCCGTCCGCTCAGCCGTACTTAAGCCACACGCCGGTTAGTTAGTAGTATGGTGGGTGACCACATGCGAATCCTAACTGTTGTATGTTTTTTCTTTTTGCTTTTGTTTTTATTTTGTGATAATAATGGTTATGGATTAGAACGTTAGGACTGGGTGAGAGAGGTGAGAATGGGATGAGAGTTATCACCTAGGGGGTGATCGGCCCCGCCTAGGCACCTTGAAGGTTTATCAGGATTGCCACTAGGTGTGGTAGACAACGACGTGGTTCTAGGCGATGACCCAATCATCATCTCATAGTAGTTTGGCGGATGATAAAATGCGAATCCTAACTGTTGTATGTTCTTGTGTTTATCCTCATTCTGAATTTTTGATTGGCCTAGAAAGAGTCCCTTGTCAACCAGGTAGGGTCGGAACCGTGGCATTTGCATTTTCACCAGATGGCAGGCAGATCGCATCAGGCTCTGGGGATCACATTAATAGGTACTGGATGTGCAAAGATTGAGTGACGCCTTGTTAGGTCAGCTGACCTCATGCTGCTATATCCCTCCACTTAGCTAGCTTAGACTTCTTTCTTCCTCATACCACATCTTCACACCACATACGTTCTGTACTATCCACACGTACGTCCGTAGACGCCTGAAAACGTGAATTCCAAGGAACTACAAAATCGCTGAATACATGTAGCCTTGAAAGGTTTCGGTTGTTCTCCTTACGTTGCTTACTGGGGCGCTCTTAATTCCATGTATCCGTCCTAGTGACAGCTGAGCCATCTTATGAGACTTCGTTGCTCCAGTAGTCTGATAGCATCGGCGAGTTAATCTGTGAAGTAGAGCTTGTGGCAACTCCATCCACGACAAGCCCTCCACCCCAAACCTGATATGCAGCTCTCGAACCACCGTCTGCAAAAAAATCGGGGTTGAAGGTCACCATGATCTTGTCATATGCATCATTATTATCGTTGCTTTGTGTTAATTGCCGATTGTAAAGCCATATTGTGATATCACTTTCATCGATGCCAAGTGCATCGGCGACCGTTTCCGCGACTTCTTGGACCCTGGACGGGTATCGGGAGGTTGTCCTAAGGGTATCGGGGGATGATCCAGTAGTTGATGTCACAATTATAGCCTTTGACCTTTGTTGGTTCTGTCTCACATCAAGCCTTCGAAAGGTACGAGGACTATTTATTGAGGAACCTGAACGTTATAGGTCGAGCTGAAACATCCATCTGGCAGCATAGGAATACTGACCCCGTCGGGGTTTGATGAAACTGTCGTTGCATCTAAGGGGTCAAGAACGACTTGCTCAAATCCTTCTTCGCTGGTAGAAGTTTTGAAGACAGTCTCCCAATGATGCGTCTAGAATCACAAGTTAGCTTCATATCTCTTTCCCAGCCCTGGAAGTATTTCCAGTAGCAACGCAGAACCAGTAGCATACCATGTATACTCCACACTGTGAAACAACAACAACGGAGACACATCCCACCAGGTCGCGTACAGTAGCAAACAAGCTTTTTCCAGCAAATGCGACATATTGTGCGGTGGAATCATTTCTCAAAAGCTCTTCCTGCAGGGTCAAAATATATGGAGAGCTTTCGAAAACATGTTTCGCCCACGAGTCTAGATCACCTGTAGACGGTTTATCCAGTCTTCCCCATGTTGTATCATATGCGCGTGGATGAATAGAAGGCGTGTCTGTTGCTCTAGCATCGAGTTGCTTGACTGGTGCAGATCGTTTGACTTTACTTCTCTTCTCTAAGAACAGCTGCCGCCCGAGCAGCCAGTGGGTGAACACTCTTGTTCCTCGGTGCTAGTTTGTGTGATGGTTTCGGTAATATCAGTCACAGTCAGGCTTGACGTATATCCTAGCCAGCTGAGCACGGCGTCTCCGCCATCCTCGATTAATTCTTCACATCCCTTGAGAATTTCAGGTCCTGCGATCCATTCACCTGCGATAAGGATCTCTCCAATGACTTGAATAAATAAGCACGGTTAGCTCGAAAAATCACTCAGCTCGGCGTGAGACACTCCTTATTGGGAATAGCAAGTTCAATATCGGAAATTTCCTCAAGAAAGATTGGAACTGCAACATCGCAAAAGTCAGTTGCAACCGCGTCAATAACACTTTTTGCGGCATCTGCAAGCGCTTCGGTCACAGTGGCAACCACGACGCTGACAACGGGGTTGAGATCGATATCATAGTCCTCCTTTAGCTCTAATCTTGATGTCTTTAGAGATGAAGGTGCTACAAAGTCAGTGCAGCAGTAGCTTTGAAGACCACCATTGCATGTTCGGACCTCCAATTTGCCATTGACGGCGTCATGGTGATTAGTGTTCTGGGCGACGACTGTTTCTCCTGAATTGCATCCGCCAGAACAAGGTAGGCCTACACCTCTCCAACCACGCCAAGTACAAGTACCAAGCTTTGTACCCGACGCGCAGCAGAGAGCTTTTAGCTGAGAGCCCGGGCAGTCATCCGCTGTGGGCAAGTAGCCCGGCTGCCCCTTCATGTTGGTGACGCCAGTATACCCCGACATACAATCCACCCCACAGCTTGAAGTGTCGCATGCCGAACTAGCTTGAGTATTTACTGACTGCTCAGTTGAGTAATCGGTAGCTTTCTGGCTGAGGCCTGTATCGGCCTGGGAGCCATAACCCGTCTTTGTGGACTGGTTGTTCAAGTCCGCCGCCCAGACCATCATCCCCCCAAGACAGAGATCATTGGCGAAAGTGAGCTTTTGCTTGTACGTTGTGGCATCATCATAGCTCACCCATTGGTTGGTATCCCAAACAATCCAGTTTACTGCATCAACCTCGTCATAGACCGGTGTTACATCGTATGTGTCGATAATGATCTGAATCTCTGCATTGGACAAGATACCCGATGTTGCTGTGCAGGAACCTGCGTTTCCTCCAGTGGTGAGTTGGTGCACTGCAACTGTTTATAGTTTAGTAGACGTAGCCCATTTATCCTTTGATTGAAGTGATCGTGGCATGGAATCTTTACCTTGGGTCTGCTAAAGTGAATGAGCGGCCATACCAGCCAGAACTCCCTTCCCCGGTGTGACTCCTGCCCGCCAAAGCAAGTCTAACGAGGCCTCAATCTCAGTTTGGTATGTGAGGCAATATATGGGCGTAAGTAGTAAATCAAAATCAATATGGCAGATCTTTTAAAACCGAGCTATGAAACATGGAATGGGTTGATCTTACCAACATAAATATCCGTTGCATCCCACGTTCCGTGCAAATCATAATTTCAAAATTTTAGTCTTGCGTCCCAGGTGTTCGGTATCTAATTGCTCACGCCATCTTTTCTGAGTTAGCTCTTGATCATGAACAACCACCAGCAGTGTTAGCATACCCTCTCCCATTCAGACAGGCATGACCTCAGCGTGCGATGAGTTTTATCTCGTCGCAAGTGGGGATGAGCGCAGTACTATTGCTGATCAGTACAGCATCACACTTACCGATTTTTATTATTGGAATCCAGCAGTGGGTACCTCATGCACGAATTTGGAATTGGGAGAGTATGTCTGCGTCGCTGTATCGGCTTCGAGTACCACGAGTGGCATTATAACTACCCCTTCTCCAATCCAAACTGGTATTCCCTCCACCTGTGATGAGTTCCACCTCGTCGTCAGTGGTGATACCTGTTCCGTGGTGGCATCCGAATACGGATTAACTCTCTCTCAATTCTACGCCTGGAATCCTGCTGTAGGGTCTGACTGTTCAACTCTTGATCTTGGGGATTACGTCTGCGTGCACGTCTCGGTTACAACACCGACCCCGGTCCAAAGTAGCATGGTTCCCGACTGCGATAGCTTTTACATGGTACAGAGCGGTGATTCTTGCGACGCAATCGCGTCGGCTGAAAGTATCTCGCTGGCGTCACTGTTTGCCTGGAACCCCGCCGTGGGGACGAGTTGTGCGGATTTGTATTTGAGCTATTATGTCTGTGTTGGCGTGGAGCCTACTCTTATGACCACTTTGACGGACACTGTGGCTAAGAGAACTGCAATTATTGCTAGGTAGATTCTATGATTACCCCTGCACACCAGAGGAGGTCCACCTAGTTAAGGATCGAAACATTGTACAGCTTAAATGGATTCTGTTAGCTGGAATCCTTCACGCATAGATCCCAACTAGTGGCAATTCTAATAAAGCGAAAAGTCTCGTGCGTAAGACACTAGATGGAATGAGGGACTATCTAGGTGGAAGGTTACGTGAACGTGGAAATATCTATGGATAAATAGCGCCCGGTCGCCCCCTCAAATTCAAATTAGAAGATCCATTTCATCTCCTTTTTCCACACCACACAACCTATCTACCTGCACACCCTGACATAACCCGTGGACATGGATAAATCTCCACTCAAACCGTTCAAGTACGATCTTGTGATTCCCCCCAAGCGAAAAGAGGATAAAGACCACGATACCCTACTCCCTTCTGCTTCTTGGCGCCTCCCTTCTGCTTCTTCTTTTTGTCTCTCTTCCGCCTGCAGATAGAGGACTTTACAATCTGGGGTGCTGGGGTCGGGCATCGATTTGTAGAAAAGGGAGAGAACACTAGGCTGCGGTCGGCATTACCTTTAGTTCCCTCAGCCGCCCCCATATATGCGGGGGATTTGGCAATGCACCGCCTGCTGTTTCTAGCGATACTGACACAGCTTTAGCCTGATAAAGCAGCCTAGTCGGGCTAGTGCGGCAGAATTGGCAGAATTCTGTCTTATTATTGGCTGTGGCCTGAGGGCATATTGTGAAACTTATATCTTAGGGCCCGCTACGGGCGCGTGTAGTGAAAGTGACCGTTTGCGATGAGCTAAGAGATTATTTTGTATTTTAGAATATTGTCATTCCTTTATGGCTATTGACCCCGTCGGCGTATTTTAAGACATTTCCTCTTCTTTGAAAACCAGCTTTCCATCAATATTTGCAATATGTGTGGCTAAATTGAGAGTATTCGAGATGAAGTGTCCAGACGAATCTCTGAGCTCGGAATGGAGAATAGGTGTATGCTCTGGGCCCTCTGTGGTGAGGCTGGTGTTTCGTGCGCTGGTGCTGAAGCCTGAGCCATTCCAGTCAAAGTGTCCTGATATCGAATGCAATGAGCTCCATAGTTCGAACAATCAGCTGCAGGGTATCTATAAAGCCACTGACCATCTTTATTTCCAAGGTGCTTGTCGAGAAGAATGTCATTCTCAACTCCAGTTCCCTCTTCGTTATTGCAAATTGCCACTAGATAAGTTGAACCCGGCAAGTGGTCCAGCTTCAGGTGAGCATCGCAGGCAGTTTTATTGAACATTCTCGGCTAGTGGATGTGACTAGTAGTGTTCAAGTAAATCTTGGATTTCGGCAGACTTGTAAGATGTAATATGAGCAGTAAGTCAATTCTTATTCAAAGCTGCAATAATCTGGACATTGGCTCGCGTGGCGGTAAGGCGATTTCTCCCATGTTTTACTTAAATATGACGTGTCGATTCCCGAATGTCGATGGCAGATGACTATACCTCTTCTAGGAAAGAATCCAGTCGCCCAACCCACCAATCATACCATCCACCCGTTTACATCACGTGACAAGTCACTACAAAGTTCTAACGTATTTCACAAGCGAGCGGGACACCCCATTAAATTATGATAATTCAATTCAACGTAATTCCACTAAAACAACGTAATATTTAATATGTAAGCTATTTAACTAAATTTGGACAGCGTATTCTTGTATACCCCTGAATGTTACACTCAGAGCATGTAGGTGGAGCTCGACGTCGCGGTTCTTGTGCTTGTGATTGACCGGTTGATGGAGCTTCAACGTGAGCTTCTGGAGCAGCTGGAGCACGTCGAGCTAGCTCTCGAAGCTCTGCCACGGATACGCCTTCTGGATGAGCTATCTGCCGCTTAGATCTTGCTCTTTTCTGCTTGATTCTCTTATTTCCAGCACGTAGAAGCTCGTTCTCGAGCAAGAAAAGCGGTAGATTGTATGGTGATTTGACACGCTTTAAGCACTTGATCTATCGCGGAATTCACCGCGCTTAGTGGGCTTCTAGAGCGTTCTTTTAAGAGCTTTTTAATAGAAGAAGCTTGCTTTTAAAGTTATACGTAATTTGATGGTGTTCTTGGCTCCTACACGCTGCTTTGGCTACTTCTTGAAGGGGGGGGGGTGTAGGGGTATAAAGTCGAATATTAAGCTTTAAAATCACACGATTTAGATCGTATAGAACAATTCCAGTTACCGAGAAGCTATTTTTGATAGTTTCTGATTTAAAAGCTTCGATACGAGCGCGTAGAAAGATATTAAGAAAGTCGAGTTTGTCGATATAGTTAGCTCCAATCCGCATTAGATCTTCGATCTTTTTCCCGTACGCGCGTTTTAATACGGCAAAATAACCTATATTAAGAGGTTGTAAAAGGTGCGAAGAGTGTGGTGGCATGCAGATTAGTATTATATCGTTTCGAGAGCAAATTTCGTCAAATTTTGGAGTTAAATGACTCCTATGACTATTAAGAATCAGAAGTCGATATTTCCCCTTTGTTCTCGAGAAAGTTGTAGGAATAAAGACTTTTTGAAGCCAACGAAGCCTAATTTCGTTAAGTCCATCCATTTTTACTAGTTTCGAGTTGCTAATCGTCCGGAATTATATCGGCCTAGGTTTCTATAAGGACTTTGCCCTTAATGATTACTATTAGAGGAAGACTAAATCTAGACGCGCCGGTAGACTCGATCGCGGTTACCTACTTACGATTTCTAGATTATAAAAGTGGGCATCGCCGACCGCTAGTATCCGCTCTCGTTATAACCCTCGTAGTCGCGGTTAAGCCCATCGCGAAGCCTGTCTTATCAAAGTTATATATATCATCTTCGTGGATCCCATTCTCGGATATCGTCTTTTGAACTAATTTAAACTATTCTTTAATAATTTTTGGATCGTCACACTTAGCGCGCTCGTAATTATACCGCTTCGAGAATCGTGAATTGATTCCTGGGTGCCGTTCCACGAAATTCGGGACCCAGTTTTTACCAACGGTCTGAATCGGGGTCGTTCCACGTATTGAGAGTAAAAGATTAGCCATTTCATGTATATGCTTAGGTCGAGGCGCCGCTCTACGTATATCTATAGAGATTATCTGTCCTCGATTTCGGTCAATTTGAAGGAATTTGCGCGTAAATCGACGCGATTTTCACGTCCGTTAAGACGGGCATGGAGCGTTGAACGTGGCACATTATATATATCTGCTGCTTTGCGAATTAACAATTTTCCTTGCTTTTTGATAGCTTGTATTGCAAGCAAGATACGCCCCTCTTGCTCTGTCAATTTTTGACGATTTTGGGTGTGAATTGGAGGCATGGTGGGTGGTTGAAGAAGGAAGGTCTAATTAATTGACGCGTTTTGGTTGGGGTGTCCCGGCCGACCGGGTGTCCCGCTCGCTTGTGAAATACGTTAGTTAGTTAACGTAATTCCCTAGCGAGCGGAACACCCGGGCGAGCGGAACACCCCATCAAATTATGGTAATTCAAATCAACGTA